>JAGSMP010000996.1:0-294862 GCA_029286625.1 Parnassius orleans | reverse complement strand
TTGCACCATAGACCACACACATACCCTTCAGCAAATTGTACGGAAGACCGAAGAGTACAATCTGTCACGTTGTCTTGCGTATGTGGACTGTGAAAAAGCCTTTCCTTTGATTCCGTCGAAATTTGGGCGCTGCTGCAGTCTCTTCAGCAGTGCCAAGTGGACTATCGGTATATCGAAGTGCTGAAGTGTTTGTACATTAGGGCTACGATGGCTATCCGAGTACAGAACCAGAGTACGAAACCTATCCAACTGCAATGAGGTGTAAGACATGTGAGAGGTGAATGACGTAATATCCCCGAAACTCTTCACCGCTGCATTGGAAGACGTTATCAAGCTACTGCACTGGAAAGGATACGGTATTAACGTCAATGGCAATTACATCACTCACCCACGATTTGCCGACGATATAGTTCTTATGGCAGAATCGCTGGAGGACGTAAGCACTATGCTCAATGACCTCAATAGTTCCTCCCAATGGATAGGTCTTAATGTGAACATGGACAAAACAAAAATCATGTTTAACGTCCATGTCATACCTATGCCGGTAGTTGTTGGGAGCACTAAGCTCGAAGTTGTTGACGAATATGTTTACCTGGGACAAATAGTCCGACTAAGTAAGTCCAACTTTGACTGAGAAGTCAATCGAAATTCAACTTGTAGAAGCTCGCTTCAAAATATAGCCAACCTTGTCTGTGACTCCTCTGACATAGGGTAGTACAGCAGGCACACGCTCGACTGCCATCTGCTTGGGATCCTATAGTTAACAAAATTAAATCCAAACCCAAGCATACCACTGCAAGACTTCAAGATACTGTAAGCTCATTCTGCGTAGATCGGACCAAAAATTAATATTCAAAAAACTGAAGGTAGCCGGGCTAACTATGACATTAGGACGTCAAACACTCAGTCCCCGTGACCATGGGTGCTGTAAAGCACCCGAAACGTCGGGAATCAAAATTAGTAAAATTAAACGCGATAAAATCCGTAAAAATAGTTTTATTCAATGTGTAGTGTTCGCGTAAATATAAGAAACCATAATATTTCCATTGTTAAATTCAGACAAGCCATAATAAAATATCTAATGACTACTCCACAAGAAATAGATACACCAAGACCGGTAAGACCATTGCGAGGAATACATAAGCTTACACGGAAAGAAGGCGTTTCTAAAAATATTCGTAGGAACTGCCAACATTGTTACAAAAACAATGTCAAGAATCTAGGAAGACTACAAGCTCGCAATAAGACAAAAAAAGTTGCGACTTATTGCCCTGGCTGTCCAGAAAAACCTCATTTGTGTCTTAACTGTTACAATGCTTCTCATAAGTAATTTTTTGTACCTTTATATGTCTAACTTTATTTACCGTTGCTAATACAATTGACGACATTTCATTTTGAAAGATAATCATAATTATGTTCTCCAAAAGTAGTAATAATAAACGTTTGATTTGAGCTATATAAATTTTATTTAAAATACTGTCCCTTCGAAGTTCATACTGCTATTATTACTAAACAGTTGATAAAAGTTAGGTTGACCCGCTGTTTATAAGCTTTATGGGGCCTTGCGGGTCACGCTGTATACAACAATTCGATTAAAAAGCGTCCGACAAGCCACAGCGAGGTGTTGAATGGAAGTATGGCTTGTCGGACACATAGTCCGACACGGCCTGATTGAAACATTAGCTTGTCGGACATATAGTCCGACATGGCAGCTAACGTGTTAACCAAAGAGGAGATATTTCAGATCAAAGTGGTCAGTACGACAAAACGCTAATTTCATATGTAAGGACCTAATATTAGCATAATTCTATTAAGAGAAGCCGTGAATTAAAAGAAGAAAAAAATTACATTTGAACATTTACGATAAGCCGCAAAATAACTTCTGACCTTCCGCGCAACTTGTCACAAACTGTCAATCAAAAATTAAAGAAAGGGAACTTCATATCGTTTGTAAACGTAAACAAACAAACTAGAACTAACCTATTTCTCTCGGACGGCACGAGCGGGGCTCGCAATTCCAACAATATCGTCATAAGTACTATTCTTAAAATAAATATTTCGAAAATGAGCTCTTTTGTAGGTTCCTTAGAGTTCAAATTGTATGACATGACCATCGCTCACAATCAATGACGTTATTTTCAACGTAAGTTTCTAATTTGCTCAGATCGTTGCGTTAACGAGACGCACGTGTTAAATTCATAAACGTCGTTGACGAATTCAACTAGTTGATTCATAAACGGTTAACGTTATTACGTTGACAGGAGATCAACGGTTGATTCAACTAGTTCGTTGATTCAACTAGTTCGTTGATTCAACGCTCATCGCTATATTTGACACATATCATGTCTAGTTTGTGTAAGTCTGTCTGTGATTCCTGTATTATTATTTTTTTGCACCCAATGCAAGGACACCCTCCGGAAGCGGGGGAGGGAGGTGGTGAGTGCTCATAGCATACCACGCAGCCGGCTGCGTGGTTATGTGGGACTCACTTTGAAGAAGTGCCTTACGGACTAAACACCACCTGATAACGGCTTTAGCCCGAAGGCCTTTCCGCCGAATCGGGGACGACCTCCCTCTGGGGAGGGAGGCGTGTATTGATTCCTGTATAGGACTATACTTGTATATGTAGAGGTCAGTGACTATAGGACAGTTACCATAGAATAGAGTAATATATACCGGAATGACAGTTACTATACTCTTTGGTCTGTGATAACTGCTTGACCTAGTACTGCACATTAACGATGGGCGATTATTACTAAAACTAATCGAATTAGTCGATTGTTCTGTTTAGTCGATAAAATTCGATAACAATCCATGTTTGTCGATTGTTATCGACGGCGTGCGGCGGACGACAATGACTGACACGGTTACCGTGTCAACTTTAACTACTAATTTGTAACGCAGCGCACCCATTAAGCGTACTACTAAATAAGTAGTTACAAAAGATGTAGAGCGGTGCGCCTGCGCTTGCGCTAAGTCTGTGCGCCACTACTTACGTTACGACTGCAGTTATTACGTATGCGATTGGCGCCAATAGATTATTCAATTGTCTGTTTTGTATTGTAATCAAACCATTGAATGAGGGAACATCCATTCAAGACATGATGTTAATGGTTAAATTTATTAATTTGTTAAAAGGTTTTTGTAAATTTTTTTAACAGATAAAATTAACAGTTAAAAATATTACTTACTTTTGTATTGAATTATTATTTTTAAATTGTTGATGTTAATTTTATTGCTTAAATTTTACGCATGAAATTCAATAAACATTTCTTCATACTTTAATAGGTACATGACTCTCTAGTATTAAAGTCTTTCTTATTAAGCTAAGCGTATTTACAAATTTATTAATTCAATATTTACATTATATTATGATTTTTAGGCATCGCGTCAAGCCGGTTATTCATAACCCGCGCGTGACCTTTCTCTAAAAAAGTCAATATTCATTAACCAATTAAAGTAAACAAATTAAAATATGTATTATGTAATACTTAAAAACAATCGACGCATTCAACACTGTCCCGCACGCACCGCCCGATGTGCGATATGCGTAAAATTAGTAGTTTGTCGATTGTTATTCGAATAATCATGGTGAGGAACTACTAAATCGACAATCGAATGCGCAATAGTATAATTATCGATTCAGTCGATTGTTTTTTTTTTGCAACAATCGCCCATCGCTACTGCACATTGAGTTATAATGTACTACGTACTAGAGACGCCTCAACTTGATTGTTTGAAACATGCGTTAGAACGCGCGCGCGCCAACTCATTTAGTTTGTGTCAAGCGGTTGCTGCAACGTGAGACGTTTGCGTGAATAATTTTATTTAAATTAATATGCCTTCGAATGCATTGAGCTACTGTTCAAACAACTCGAGAAACATAAGTAAAAGTCAAGGAGTGACTTTTCACCAGTAAGTTCAACATATTATTATTTTTAAAACACGCTTAATTTAATAATATTTTATAAACTGCAACGTATACGTGAATGTCAAAAATTAAAACATTTTTATGCGCAGACTTGACACTATCGACGTATAATCTTAAGTAATAATGAACAGTAAAATATTAATATATAATCACGGTAGGAAATGTTAATGCATTAAAATTAATATTTTTATTGTTACTTGGATTTAAAGGTTTGCTCGGCCGTGTCATGAAACAAAAGAATCATGGATCAAATTTGTTCAGAAAAATTGCAGCGAAGAAAGGTGGTTACCGTCAGATTATTCAAGTATATTATGTTCCGTGCATTTAAAAGAAAACGACAAATACACCACAAAAACAGGAAGAGTGTACTTAAAGAAATCTGCAGTTTCATGCGATAACGTAATTATATTATTATATAACATTGCTGGGATTTTTATTTTATTTATTTTAAGGTTCCATTTTTTTTTTGAATTAGCTTCTTCAGAATAAATGCAGTTTCAATTAGCACATAAGGCACGGAAAAGTTTTTCTACTCGTTCTATATTTACATAAGAAATTCGCCAAAAAATTATTATTATCTTGTACACTTTTATATTTATATAAAACACGTTTACATAATGTTTATTGTACATATTTTATCAGATAGATCACGAAAAAGGTTTTACTCCAGCGTGTATTTTCATATGCCTAAGCAAACAACTTTTTGTAATACATCTATATTCACAGATATTACACGAAAAAGGTTTTTCTCTGGTGTGTATTTTCATATGCCTTTGCAAAGTACCTTTTGTAATAGATTTATATTCACAGATATGACACGAAAAAGGTTTTTCTCCGGTATGTATTTTTATGTGTTGTTTCAAATTAGTTTTTCTTGTACATTTATATTCACAGATATTACACGAAAAAGATTTTTCGCCGGTATGTTTTTTCATATGTATTTGCAAATCACTGTTTGTACTACATCTATATTCACAGATATAACACGAAAAAGGTTTTTCTCCGGTATGTATTCTCATATGTGTTTGCAAATTACCTTTTCTATTACTTCTAAATTCACAGATATTACACGAAAAAGGTTTTTCACCGGTGTGTATTTTCATATGCCTTTGCAAACTACTTTTTATATTACATCTAAATTCACAGAGATTACAAGAAAAAGGTTTTTCTCCGGTATGTATTCTCATACGTGTTTGCAAATGAAGTTTTCTATTACATTTAAATTCACAGACATTACACGAAAAAGATTTTTCTCCGGCGTGTATTTTCATATGCCTTTGCAATTCACTTTTTTTAATACATTTATATTCACAATTATTGCAACAGTACATTTGTTCAGCGACTTGCGCCTTCAGATGTGACAAAACGCAACGTTTTTGAGATGTTTTAAAATCGCAAATATCATAATTAAATATTTCTGTTTGTTGTGGTACTGCAGTTTGTTCAACTTGTGTCCGAACTTCAGTGGTGTCTGAGTTCTTTTGCTTCTTATGACTGTATGAAATGTGTTTGGCGAGAATGTCTTTTGTTGAATTTTTTTTATTACAACCATCACATTCAAAAATGTATTTTGTTGATGCCCCAGATGTTTTTTTTGTAATTATATTCACACTCTTTTGTTTCAACATTTTCTTTTTCATTATCTTTGCAGGATGCTTTCCATTTTTATTAATTGGTTGATTATTTTTTTTCATTTTAGGGTTTGATTTAATAGTAGGGCCTTCAAAATCGAGGTTTTCTTTATGAACATTTATGTTACAATCAGTAGAATTTGATTTAAACTTCTCAGACGGTTCTGAAAAATTATTTGTCGGTGTAATGTACTGTTCTGAAATACACACGAATTAAACATTTTATTTATTGTAAGAAATTACATCTTTATTGTAAGACACCATAAATGGTTTACAATTGCCGGAGTTTATGCCTTATGGCATTCTCTATCAGTTAACCCAGAGAGAAATAGAGAAATTATAATATTGTAGATAATTATACTAAATAATGTTGCTAGATATAAAGTATTTTAGCCAATTACTCCGAATAATGTCTCTAATATTCATTTTTGGAGGGGAAGAATGGTTCTTCTGGTACCATGTAATAATTAATCTATTCATCGCTGTTTCGAAATCCATACAGAACTAGTGTTATACACACAGTACAGTCGAAGTTGGCGTGTAAGTGCGGCATACGAGAATTCATCATTACATTTTGTCCCGTGGATTTCGTAATAGGCGACTATGGGTTTGCCAGAAAAATCTGATGACTTCCGACAGATGGCGGTATAACTAGCTCGTTTACTTCAGATGTAAAATATCCAGACCGGCGACAGGCAACGTTGCCAGAGGTGCTCATGTCTGGTTTGGCGATCGTCAATCCTATACCAAGAGTGAAGCCCAATGCAAATCCTCCCTACATCGAGAGAGATCCTTCCATATTCAGCAGTGGAAGTTTACGGGAAGATTAAGATAGAGGAATTATTTGTAAGCCATACAAAGAATCACAACAAGTCCTGGTAGATCAGGGACTAGGAATTTGTTTTTCTGCTGACCTCTCATCCGGACGGATATCAGGTTTCCGTCGACGCACCTTTAGGCTCGTCGGACCATTGTCTTGTCCAGAGTGTAGTGCCACTCACACTAACGTCGCGGTTGCATTCTGCAGGATGCCGCCGTGTTTGGCACTATAGGTCGGCCGATTGGGACGGGATGCTGTCTTTTTTGCATCCTACCCTTGGGGGCGGGTTTGCTTTTCGCTGGATCCGATTCTGTTGCGGATGTGGTACTTCAGGGAATGGAACTTTTTAGTCCATCCACTGTGGTGCCCATCGGAGGCAGATCCCAGCCATGGTTTGGTCGCTCCTGTAAAATACCATCACGCTATAGGCAGGAGTGCTACCGGGCCTGGGCTGACGCATCAACGTCTCGGAATGTAAACACCAGCGCTCTTAAAATGAAGTATAATTCCGCCTCCAGTTCCTTCAAAAGAGTCATTGCCAAGGCAAGGTCTGAGCACATCGGCAGAATTGGCGAGAAGCTAGTTCACCTTCCTTCGGGAACCCGTGCATTCTGGTCTCTCGCCAAGGCTGTCCAAGGGAACTTCTGTCAGCCATCTCTTCCATCTCTGCACAGAAAGGATGACTCACTGGCCCATGCCGCAAAGAAGAAAGCATATCTGTTAGGCTCTCTCTATGCGTCCAACTCGACTCTGAATGACGGGGGGAACACACCGCCGACCATCCCCCAGTGTGAGTGCTCCATGCCAGATGTGCGGTATACACAGCGCTCGGTTCGCAAAGCACTCCTCTCCCTGGACGTCAGCAATTCGAGTGGGACTGATGGAGTCCCTTCCATTGTGCTGAAGACGTGTGCTTCGGAGTTGGCACTGGTTTTAACGCGTCTTTTCCGGTACTCCTACTCCCAAGGCGTCGTCCCGAATTCATGGAAGACAGTTTTGGTTCACCCGATCTCTAAAAAAGGCAACCGCTCAGACCCGTCCAACTGCAGGCCTATCGCCATCACCTCATTGTTCTTCAAATATAAAAATAATGGAGTCCATTATAAACTGCCAGCTCATGAGATACCTTGAGCATCACCAGCTGATTAGTAACCGCCAATACGATTTTCGTCGGGGTCGGTCAGCTGGTGCTCTTCTGGTTTACCTGTCTCATAGATGGGCGGAGGCAGTAGAGTCCAAGGGGGAGGCATTGGCCATTAGTTTGGACATAGCGAAGGCCTTCTGTCGGATCTGGCACAAAGCACTTCTTTCGAAGCTCCTTTCCTATCACCAGTTTCCTTACTGATCGGAGCATCAAGGTCGTAGTAGACGGTGCATGCTCTGATTACACGTCTACTAACGCTGGTGTTCCACAAGGCTGCGTGCTATCACCAACGCTGTTTCTTCTGCATGTCAATGATATGTTGCATACTGGTAACATTCATTGCTATGCAGACTACAGCACTGGTGATGCCTCACAACCGGTCCACACTGGTGCTCCAAGCACACTGCGCGGTGCGCGCTCCTTTGTATTCGTTCGAAAAATCGACAAATCACGGATCGCTCCAAGCGAGACTTGTAATGCTCGTAGCGTGCTCATAAAATGCACGGTTCGCGCGCGCAAGGCGTCCACACTATGAAAATTTGTTACAGTGTGTTACATTACACGATACATGATACTAACGTGAACGGCAAATTCTTTCATTTCATGTTACATTAACTGTTACGTTTCATATGTACGCAGCATTATACACCGGTCGTGCCAATATTTCTCGGGAAAACGTCGCCGAGTACCGGAACAAACTTGTGTCTGAAGTCGAGTCTTTGCTGAACAAAGTCTCGAATTGGGGGCGACTAAATCTAGGCCAGTTCAATCCCCAGAAGACACAAGTTTGCGCATTTACCGCTAAAAAGAACCCCTTTGTCGTATCTCCTCAGTTTCAAGGCACTCCCCTTGCTGCCTTAGCAAGCATCGGAATCCTAGGCGTCGACATATCGAATAGTGTGCAGTTCCGTGGTCACTTGGAAGGGAAGGCCAAATTGGCCTCTAAAAAGCTTGGCGTGCTCAGCAGAGCGAGACAGTATTTCATGCCGGCACATCACTTGCAACTTTACAAAGCGCAAGTTCGGCCTCACATGGAATACTGTTCTCATCTCTGGGCCGGGGCACCCCAGTGCCAGCTCTTTCCACTTGATCGCATCCAGCGCAGAGCGGTTCGAATCGTCGACGACCGAGTTCTTTCTGATCGGCTCGATTCACTGGCGCTGCGTAGGGATGTTGCATCCCTTTGCATTTTCTATCGAATCTACCACGGGGAGTGCTCTGAGGAATTGTTCGCATTAATTCCAGCCGCAAAATTTAACGAACGCACATCGCGTCATAATTCACGATACCATCCTCACCATCTGGATGCTTGGCGTTCCACACCTGTGCGTTTTACAAGGAGTTTTCTTCCTCGTACAACTTCTCTGTGGAATTGTTTACCACCGGCGATTTTTCCGGACCGATACGACTTAGGGACCTTCAAGAAAAGAGCTAACACCTTTCTAAAAGGCCGGCAACGCACCTGCAATTCCCCTGGTGTTGCGGTTGTTCATGGGCGGCGGTAGTCATTTACCATCAGGTGAGCCGCATGCTCATTTGCCCCCTCTTCTATTAAAAAAAACCAGATTCGTTCTCCACCGGCATCCATAAAGTAGTTAATTTTGTATGTATTTATGTATATACTCGTATATGTAGGCGATTTTTTTAAAAATAAAAACTAAATAAAACATGTAGGCGAATGAGGATCACCTCAGATGCACTCATAATGGATGGCGCAAATATGCTTGCGTTACAACATAAAATACAAGCAAATAGAATAAGCAGATCGTTAGCAATTTGTCGCAAACATATGGTACGATTCCCGATGATGTTTTTCTCAAAAATCCTATAAACAACAACGGTTGCCACGTTACCACAGATACGACGCTTCGCTAGAGTAAAACCTTTACTTTCGATCTGGCCAGTATTTAATAGGTCTATGGTCAGCAGTGGACTTGCGAAGGTCTGTAATGATGATGATGATGAGAATATTGCAAGGCCCATTTCTGGGTTTCCTATCTAGCTCCTTTTATGCCCAGCATGTGCACTCGTGTGTTAAAACGAGGTTCGCACAAGTTCGCAAGTCACGCAACTGAACGCACCGTTATATCTCACGTCATTGCCTCGAGCCGTGGTGTAATTCAGATACTGAACTATACAAGAAAACAGCAAGTGTATAGACATTTGCAATAACGCTATATTTCGCGAAAATCTGTGAAAGTTATATGTGTGCAGACAGCCGTCATCCAACCATATATGTTTATACGTGGTAGAGCTATGCTGCAGCTATATTAACAGTATAGTTGTAGCACGAATGGGTCGGCTCGACCGGGGAAGGACCACGCTTTCACACAATACCAGCGTAAAATAGCAGCTTAATGCCGACTTTTACTGGAAACGAGGCATTCCATCTTAGTCCTCACGGTGACAACGCATCTGCATTTAAATTCGCAAACGAAGATAGATGTAGATGTCTATGGGCCACAACAACCACTTACCATCAGGTGGACTGTGTGCTCGTTTGTCACCCTTATTCTATAAAAAAAAACAACGAGCAACGTAGCCCCAGGAGACACGAGGCAGCTCAGCGGAAGTCCAGGTGAGTGCACATGCCTTCCTTCACGTCTGGGGGGCACAATTGGGGGACATTAGCAATATCGCAAAATAAATATTCTCACCGCCATACAGTCCATAACCCATATAAAATCATCCTTTAATAGCTCTGAACCAGCAGTTGGTCATTTAAACCAACAAACCATTTTTACCAAGAATATTCTCGTCGCCTTCTCCAGGCCGGGATAATTAATATTATACATCATTTTGGTCACTTCGAGCCGCAGTTAATTAATAATTTGACCTTTCGGCTTGGTGAAGTAATCCTTTATATATCGATTTCTTTATATATTACAAAGAAGTATACAGGGTATTTTTGAAACGCTCCCGAAAACGAAGACAGATGATAGTACTAAGGATACCTATGATGATGGGTCACAAAGAAATTCGATCCCGAGGAAAAAAAAACGTTTTATTAACTTTATTCACGCTCCATCATGTTAGTACAGTTAATTGAAACGATATTTCACTAATAAAATCATGAAAATACTGAAACATAAAACCAGCAGTGGAATTACTGAATTACAATCAGCTGACTAAGAGTCAATGTACGCGCGAACGCCGAATTCGCGCGACCCGCAACTAGCAATGGTACCACAATACCTAATAATTTACAACACTTGTCTAAATACCCAACTTATCTACTTAACCTACTATTTTGCCACTGTGCTTATCTCCAGGTAGCCACTTTAATTCGAATTCACAGGTTAAATAAACCAAATAACTGGGTCGATTCCCCGCTAATGAAAAAAATACTTAAATAAAATGTTAAGAAGGTTAGAGTCATGATTTTTTATCCATTGTGTAGGTATGTTTATTATTCTGATGTATTCAGTTGTGTACCTATTCAGATCAGTTCAGTACTAAGTTATTTAAAAAAAATTAGGTATGAAACAGTTTATATCCTCCGTGGCCTTATGAGATTCTTCAAGGCACATTAACATGTTGCCGTATTCACGAGCACTATAAACGTACCTACGCGTTAGGCATTATTAAAACAAAACAAAAAACACAAAACGTAACAACAAGAACAATATCATTAATTAATAAATAACAAGTAATAACGACAATAATTTAATAAACAAAACAATTGAATTATCGCTCGTCGCTCGTCGTGATAGTCATCACTCATTTTCGATTTTTCGATTCGAAATCGGATTTTAGATTCGTTTTGATATATCTGACGCATGTCTAAAAAAACATTTACCACTACACGTAATATTTCTCGCGAATATTGTACTCGCCCGCGCTTTACTACTTTATTGGGGACTCCAAAATAGAAGTCATAGATAAATACGATAACAAACATTTTATTCGGTGTTTAGTGGACCCCGGATCCCAAAGCGATTATATTACAAAAGATTGTTGTAAACGCCTATTTCTTTCCGCTACAAATAAAAATCGTTTGGAGCACACGGAATCGGTGGTGTGCCCCAAAAGATTTTAGGTGTCACTTCACTGCAGTTCACGTCGCGCTTTAATGATAACAAAGATTATCATATTAAACCATTAGTAGTTCCGAACATTACGGGTCCCGATTCGTTAGTAGACGTGTCAAAAATTCGCCATTTAGATAAATTACGCTTGGCAGAAGATCAGGTCATCAGGCCAATTGGTTGTTGATGTTTTATTGGGTGTTAACACCCACTTAAATATTTTGTCGCATGAAAACTTAATTCAATCGCAATCGCCTAGTGCTATAGGAACATCACTCGGATATATTATTATGGGTGATGCTGAAGTCGCTGTATCTCAATGTTCTCCGCGTTCCTTTGTTTTCTGTTCATACGACACAAATTTAAATCGTTTTAAAATGATATAATAGTTTTAGCATATACTGTAAATTGAGTATAGATTTTAAACTTTATGTAAAGTGTTATGTAAATAAGTCTATTGATACGATAGATTAGTTTTAAGTATTTTGTAATCACTTAGACATTACTTACCCGTATCTTCTAAGTTGAATCCGTAAAACAGCAAAATAATGGAATTGTATTTTTTGTTGAATAATAATATAAATAAATTAGGTGGCTCTTTAATGAACGAAAAAATCGCCTCTTACTTTAGAAACGCAGTTTAATAATCGTGCAGCAACCGAAAAGTTTTCTTTCTTGTCTCGCCGCCACCGGTCGGTCACTTGTAACAAACGCGTTACACTTTCTGTAAACGCTCGCTTGTACGCAAAAATCGTTATATGCAAAACGAATGCCAACAAATATAACACAAACTCAAGTGCTACCACAATCTGAATTAGTAAAAACAGTACAGAACACTAACCAAACAACCGAAACTCTAAAACAAGAAAAACATAAGCTGTGCATTTTAAGCAGTAATAAATCAAACAAGATCCTTAAAGTTGTAGAAGACACATTGCCAAATTTCCAAATTTGCCATTACTTGACACATGACAGTGGAGTAAGACAGATTATCAGTGACATTGTTAAAAAACTAAAGAGCTATACATTAAATGACTTTTGTATAATTTTAATTGGAGAAGAGGACTTTCGAAAAACAAATAATTATTTCGATCTGATAGTTCATATTCGTGAAACTCTGTTAAAATAAAACACACAAATATTATTTTATGCCTACCTACCTTCAAACTAAATGAGTGCTCCATGATGTTTAACAATAGAATAGAAACATTTAATAACCTGTTATATCTAGATAATTACACTCATAATTATGAATGGCTATACGATTCTAACCTAAATCTATCATATGATTATAAAATGTTTTTGAGGAGCAGTGGTACTCTCAATAACCGCGGTATTAAAAACATTTTGAAAATCTTAGAAAATGATAAATACTGAAATAAAGGAGTATAATAAAGATACACACAGTCCTTAGACGTAGAAGATATAAGATCTTCTCAATCCTGTAGCGAAACTAACACAAATGAGCTGTTTTTTCTCTAGTCATTTTCTCAATATACTGCATCAAAATATCGCTGGCCTAATAAAAAATCAAAAGCTCTTACTGTATGTTTGTGTGAGCTATTTGAAAAACAACTAAATGTTGATATTTTGTGTATTACCGAGCATTTTATCATGGAAGGCTATTATTATATTTTCATAAATCAACTATACGTACCGAATTACTGTTTAGCTTCATATAATTGTAGAAAGGATGAAAAAAGAGGTGGAACTTGTATCCTGGTAAAAAACGGACACCAATGGAAAGAGCTACCAAAAATAGCGAAGTTATCATCGCCAGGTGTGCTTGAATGTTGTGCTGTCAAACTTATTAATTATAAGATAATAGTTGTTTGTATATATAGAATACCAAATGTAAGCAATTTTAATGACGCTATGAATAAACTTGAAATTATTTTACAAAATATATCAAATATGCGCCTTAGGAACATTATTATCGCCGGAGATTTTAACATTGATATACTTAAAAATAATAGTCAAACAATGGCATTTGAATGTCTGCTATTAAGTTTTAACCTAAAATTAGCATTGAAACAATCGACACGTATGGCCAGCATGACATGCATCGACAACTTTGCGTACAACTCTGATAAGCAGTGTAAGTCTAATGTGATAGAGTTTGCATTGTCAGATCATACAGCACAGATTTTACAATACCCTGTTCAGAAATGTTATGTTACTAACTATTGGTATAACACTAGAAGGGATTATAATAA
This sequence comes from Parnassius orleans, assembly GCA_029286625.1. Lineage (NCBI taxonomy): Eukaryota > Metazoa > Arthropoda > Insecta > Lepidoptera > Papilionidae > Parnassius > Parnassius orleans. The sequence goes on along the minus strand of JAGSMP010000996.1, from coordinate 281,092 downwards.
CGAAAACATGTTAAAGTTTAAAGATTGTTTAAAAAACCTTTCCTTTTCAGAAATTTACTGCACAGATGATCCTAATGTAGCATACAATAATTTTATCGATACTTTTAAACTATTTTATGATCTATGTTTTCCGGTTATCGTACACAAAGTCAATGTTTTAAAAAAACCTAGGTGGTTATCTCAAGGTGTTAAATTATGTAGTAAAAAGAAACGAAAACTTTTGTGGTTGTCGATATTAAAACCTAACTATATCAATAAAACAAACTTTAAAAATGATTCTATTATATTCAAAAAAATTATAAACCTAACTCAAAAAGCACAAAATACCTATAAAATAAAAACTTCCAAAAATAGGTCAAAAACGACTTGGCAGATAATTAAGCAAAACAAAAATAATACTCCAAAACATTATATAAATAAAATTGAGGTAAGTAGCCAAGTTATATCGAACCCAGCGAAAATTTGTGATGTATTTAACAACTACTTTGTCGAAAAAATTCAGCCAAAACTTCATGCCGAAAGTAAACCAAAAGCAATTAATATAAACACTGTACCTAATTCTATGTTCTTAGAGCCTAGTACAACATATGAGGTAAAGGAAATTGTACAGCTACTAGGTCGCTCCCTCGTGGTACACTCACGAGTTTATTCACGCACTCGAGGTATAGGTACTTTAAATAAAACCAAAGAACTCAGAGCTATGTAAAAGATTATTTATTCCTTCGAATCAATGATCCCATATGTAGACTTGAGAACCGAACCATACCGCGATTTAAAATTGTACAACGCCATCTGTCGGTTGTCGTCCGACCTAATCTTAACATAATCGCCCACCAAGGACAAATATGACATTTGTCCTTCAACAACAACATAAATGCATTTTAACTTATATGTAATCTAGAACTTCACATGAAAACTTTACCCAATACAAGTTGAGCATCTTAAATTTAACAATTTATTATAAATCTATATACTCTGATCTAGTTAAACAGCCTTTTACATTATTCAATTGCAATCGGAAGCAGACACAATTTGGAAATCGGACGTTTAAATGTTCCATTTTTTGTTTTTAGGGTTATTACTCTGACCAAATTGTCTTGTCCAGGATGAGTTTCAATCACTCTGCCATATAGCCATCGGCAGGGTGGTAAGCCGTCTTCTTTCACTAAAACAACGTCGCCCACCTTGGGCTGAGGTTGCTCTGATGACCATTTATAACGGTGCAAAACTTGGTAAGGTACTCCTGAGACCATTTTTCCAAAAGTCTTGCAACATTCTTTGGGTGAACTGCCACCTTCTTAAGGAACTAACAGTGTGAGATTCGTAATTTTGGTCAGGCGGAGTCACAATGGGCTCTCCCACTAGGAAATGACCCGGAGTTAAGACCATGATATCGTCGGAGTCACCTCCGATAACTGGCAGGGTGCGGATCGCCTGCGGGCTGTTCGAAAGAGATACCGCGGCTCCGGAACGTAAGGGCACTGAAGGAACACGGATGGTTTTTAGTCAGTAAAGTCTGACACCCTTCCGCTCCACCCACAGCGAAAGGCGTCATTAGATGATTTTCCATCCGCAAAAAAAAAAAAAAGGTGCGGATCGCGAACTCGAAGATTGTGGGTTCGAATCATGCATTTTTTTTTTAAACTTTCAATAGTGGTTGAAGGATTTTAGTTATGTTAATAGCATTTCTAGTATTTTTTAAATAGTGTTTTTTTATTATTTCGGTCTCTTTGTGCAGTGCTTTAAAGATGGTTAATATAAATTGTAACTGCTAAAATAAACTGTTAAAATTAACAAATTTATTAAATAAAACTACTTTCACGGATTCTATCGCGTTTAATTAACTTATTTTTTATTAATTCCCGACGTTTCGGGTGCTTTACAGCACCATGGTCACGGGGACTGAGGTGATTGACGTCCCGAGGAGGCCACTCCGAGTGGTCTTGTCGAGCCCACTGCGGATGTGTCGGTGGGCTGCGGCCAGAGAGGTGCCCTCACCCTGCCGCTGAAGCCGAGGTGGAGTCGCGGGGCAAGACGAGTGTTCGTGTGGCCAGGCGCCGCTCTGCCTACCCTCCGCAGCCGGATCTTGGTTGGCGGCAGAGCCATAGAGCAGGTCCGCCGCTGGGACCAGGAGGCTAGTGCTTCTGAGTGCTCGTTTTCCTGAACCCATGCCCTTCGCGCATCGGTTACAGGGGCGTCCGTTGCGCATGTGAAGTTGGAGGAAGCGGAGGAAGGTGCGCCAAGTGTTCTGGTGCGAGAAGAAGCCGCTATAGGGCCGTCAGTGCTGGTGGGACCGCGGATGTGTGCGAAAGAGTTCCGTGGCCCTACCAATATGCGACGAATGTGGAACACCATGAGATTTTAGTCGGTGAGAGTCCGACATAACCCATCTTTGCCCGCAGGCCGGGTATGCGTAAGCATTTTCCTATGTAAAACAAAAAGGCAACTGTCGCATAATACACTGTATTCTATCTCATTCTCTCGCAGGCAAAATCCTATAGATGCATACATTTGTCTCTTTTTAGTTTCTTCCACATTCAAATAACAACGATGCTAAAGAAGTTTTCGTTTCAAAAAATGTCTACCAAAGACATACACAGCGACTTGGTGGAAACAATGGGGACTCTGCTACTCCATATTCCACAGTTGCACGCTGGGCCAAAGAGGTTAAGCTGGGCAGAACATCCACGGAAGATGAACATCGCGAAGGACGCCCATCCACATCCCTCACTGAAGATAACGCGAAAAGAATCAAAGATGTCGTATTGGTAGATCGAAGAGTGATCATCAGGCATATAGCTGAGGTCACAGGAACCCATATGGCAGTGTTCAAAGAATCTTGCGAACGAATTGCATATGAAAAGGTCTCTGCGCGTTAGGTACCGAGAATGTTAACCGACGAACAAAAGAAAACATTTGTCAACGTTTCGAAGGTGAATAATTGTATGGCCTACAAATAATCATTTTGGTTCTAATGTTTGTTCATGTGTAATTAAAGAACAAAATTTTGTATGTACAGTACATCTCCAACTACATGATACAAGAGAAGTTTGTGGTGTTTTTTATTTTTGATACAGGTTTTTAAAATAAATTCTTTTACCTATGTCATCGTCATCTTTTTACTTTTGAACCAAATGCAATTAGTGGAAATCGTCCTCCAAATCCGTATGTCTATCTTCAAAAGCATCAATCTCCAAGTCTTCTTGTTTTCCAGCAGTCTCTAGAATGAAACAGATTCTGACTCATTAAATTATATTAAAATTAAAACTGAAATTTTTCCAAGCGACTAGATCATTACAGTCCATCACACAGCTTATGGGCCTGAGCCACCCACTTTCCTTACTATACTGCATGTTTTACAAGCCTTCGCTATGTCCAAACTAATGGCCAATGCCTCCCTTGACTCTACTGCCTGCCCATCTATGAGTTAGGTAGACCAAAGATCACCAACTGATCGACCCCGACGAAAACCGTATTGGCGGTCACTAATCAGCTGGTGATCCTCAAGGTACCTCATGAAGGCAGTTTATAATGGATTCCATTATTTTGGAGAACAAGGAGGTGATGGCGATAGGTCTGTAGTAAGACGGGTTTGAGCGGTCGCCTTTCTTAGGGATCAGGTAGACAAAAGCCGTCTTCCATGATTTCGAGACTACGCCTAGGGAGTAGCAGTACCGGAAAAGACGCGTTAGAACCGGTGTTAACCCGGAGCACACGTCCTCAGCACAATAGTGGGATTCCGTCAGGCCCACTCGACTTGTGGATGTCCAGGAGAGGAGTGCTTTGCGAACCGAGCGCTGTGAGAACCACATCCGGCATGGAGTACTCACACCGCGAGATGGTCGGCGGTGTGTTCCCCGTCATCGATAGTCGAGTTGGACACAAATAAAGAGCCTAGCAGATCGGCTTTCTCCTTTGCGACATGGGCCAGTGAGTCGTCCTCCTGTGAAGAGATGCAAGAGTTGGCTGACAGAAGTTCCTTGGACAGCCTTGGCGAGAGACCAGAATGCACGGGTTCCCGAAGGAATGCGAACTAGTTTCTCGCCAATTCTGCCTATGTGCTCTGACTTTGCCTTGGCAATGACTCTTTTGAAGGACCTGGAGGCGGAATTATACTTCTTTTTAAGAGCGCTGGTGTTTACATCCCGAGAGGTTGATGCGTCAGCCCAGGCCCGGTAGCTTAACTTCCTCCATAAGAGTGATTCTAACATGCACTTTGAATTTAGGCAAAGGCAAATCAGTAAATCAGTACATTGCTCATGAAGCCCTCTTTATTTTGTGTCCATGGGCTATGTTAGCCTACTTGCCCGTAACCACTTGCCATTAGGTAACTTGTAGCTTATTTTAATAATATCACAAAATGTGCATATCTTACCTATTTCATGATTCCCACTTTCTTCAAATTTGAAATTCTCATTTTCGAAATTCTCTTCCTCAACTTTAACAAACTCAAGGCTAAACATTTCGTTCTTACAATCATTTTCTATATCACACTCTACTGGCCTGATATCTATATGACTAATTGGTGTGAACTGAATCTTATCTCTAGCCTCATGCGGTTTTGGTATTGACTGAAACCAAATCAATTTTTTAAATAAGAGAAAAAGCCAGTGTAGTATAATCGATACTACGATACCATCCACAGATGTCGTAAAGTAATATATAACAGTATAAACAGTTAGATAATTGTTTTGTTAAAAAAAAGTACTTAACTTATTGTGATTCGTAAAATATAGAACATTGCTCTAACGAAAAGTAAGTTGGATTGAAGGATAAACTTAACTTTGCAGTAGAAAACATTCAACCAAGGTTCATCTTCAAAACATTCATCTTCAAAGTGCCTGTCAAGTGATGATTAAGGCAAATACTTCATTATAATGGGAATGAACCATCAAGCAGTGAACTATTATTAATAACAAGTATAATACCGACCGTGTAGTGGCGGTGTAAGAATATCCACTACCCTATATATCTACCCACGGGACGGGTGTCGTAAGAGGCAACAGAGGAAACAGGAGTAGGCAGCAGCATCTTCCTGATAACAACTCAGACAGGTAATACTCAGATAATATAAACTGCGGTTGCCAACCTGCCAAGTGTGGCAAATTTGGCAAAATCCCTCCTATGAAGGAATCTATGAGGGACTTTTATAGGTTTTAATGGATGGAATGGATAATACCATGGACCCTCCTGCAAGCAACTGCTCCAGAACTGCATTTGACTCAATAGCCTGTTGTTGTAATGTTCTGCAACGAATGAGTCTTGCATGACAGGTGAAACAGACAATAATGGGCTCCTCATCCTGATCCATCTGAAAATATGAAAGTTCGTCATAAATATGGAAAACTACTTAAATATACAAGTTTGTAATGAAATCTATTGGCTACCGCAATCCTCTTCAACATCATTTTTTTATAACATCGAAGTGACAAATAAACTTACAATCCACCTGATGGTAAGTGGCAGCTGCAGCCCATGGACACCTGAAACAAACTTCAAGCAAAGGCTACAGATGTGATGTTACCTCTGAGGACTAAGATGTAATGCTTCACAGCCTGTTATTATACTGGCTCTCAATGTCTTTCACACGGGACACATGCTGCTGCTTGGTGGCAGAAATAGGTAAGAGAATGATAACAGTGGCGAAGCTAGGGCTCCAAACTAGGGCAAGCCCAAGATATGGTTTTGTTGTTTTTAGCAGTTTTATAAAAATACACCAATCTTGATCTGTCTCCACTCTTCAGTTTCATATTCAGTGCTGTCGAGGACGTGTTTAACAAAGCACACAGAAGGCATACTACTGCTAGATAGATTGTATGACATATCAGCAATTGCATACCTTCGGTGGCTTTGAAAAAAGCCGTTTGGGTTTGCTTGAGCGAAAGAAAAAGATATTTACATACAATACAATACATGAACAAAAGAAAAGCATGAACAAAGTACAAACAAACTATGTACAAAATTAAAAAACAAATTATTTATATTCTAAATCGAATCGTCTCTCTTTCTTAAGGAAAGATTAAAGATTTTACCTTTTCCTCGCCGATTAGCACTTTAACACACTTCAATTCATCACAAGGAACACTATTATCCTCCATTTTCACTAAAAATCTTTAAAAAAGCATAAATTTTCAACTCGCAATATTCATTCGCTCAAGTAAACACAGAGTAAACATTGAAATGTGAAGTGAACTTGCAAACGTATCGCCCGCGCGCTCGACTATCTTCACACCTAAAGCCCAGCTTATCGCTCCATACTAATTGCTATATAAACAATGGTAGTTATATTTCATGATAGAACATTTTGCCACAGCTTAGAAAGGAGCGATCGTCTTCTCAGCGCGGTAAAAGCCTCGCGCAGTTTTGCCGTGTTTAATAAGGCTACGAGGTCATGACCTGTGTAGAACAGAGGAGCGCGCGGGAAATTTTAAATAGTTTGAAACAGTTTACGAGTTATTTTATTAGTTGATATTATTCATTGAGCAGTTTGATAGGGCAAGCCCGGCTTCTCGGCTTCAATGGAGCTTCGCTACCGGATGATAACTACAGACAGACTCCTAGGCAGAAAAGTCGTAACACCTAGTGAATCCTCATCACTGCAACAACACAGTCTTAAGCCACCTACATCCATCGACTTCCTGTCAGTAATTCACAGCAATAAACAAATGGCAGATTTGAAGTTACTACTTTCTTGAGTTTGCAGTCCTTAATTATTAGGCCACTGTCACTTAGTTTCAAATGTAAGTTAATAAGAATATACATCCCTAGCAGTTTTAACCTTTTAATTATTTAACAATTACAGTATGAAGTAAGTTTTAGGCAGGGATTGATTGCGGTTAAGGTACAAGGTTACGCTACCGGTACAAAATATTGATATCGCAAATTTTAAAGGTAGACCGAAAGCGGTTAAATTCACAGACACGCAACCGGTATAAAATAACGGTAGCGTATTTTAAGGGTTTTGTTACAACTTTGTGTAACCTTTACATAACCGAAATTATTTCAGTAGCGAAAATATCGCGCGGCGCGGACGTATCGCTAAGTCGCTGAAAGACACTCAGCTACTCAGGGCGGGGAATCCCCGCCGGGTCGGCCACCAGCGTTCATCAGTTAGGTACCAGTCACCCACGACCACGGCTATCGAAATCGACATCGCTTACACTCGCTATCACCTCGATTCGCCTCGCTGAAGCTAAACGATTAATTTCATATCTAATAATTTTAATAAAATTATAACGGGAAGAAAACGAAAGGACGCTGTGTACGCTTTCTTTTCTTTGACAAAGAGACAAAACTTCTACCTCGTTAGTCCTTTTTATAGAAGAGGGCAAACGAGCATGCGGCTCACCTGATGGTAAGTGACTACAGCCGCCCATAAACAACTACAACACCAGGGAATTCAGGTGCGTTGCCAGCCTTTTAGAAAGGAGTAAGCTCTTTCTTGAAAGTCGCTAAGTCGTACCGGTTCGGAAATATCGCCGGTGGTAAACAATTCCACAGAAGTTGTACGAGGAAAACCCTAGTAAAACGCACAGTGGTGGACCGCCAAGCATCCAGATGGTACGGATGACGCGGATGGTATCGTGAATTTTGACGCGATGTACGTTCGTGAAATTTGGCAGCTGGAATTAATCCGAACAATTCCTCAGAGCGCTCCCGTGGTAGATGCGATAGAAAATGCAAAGGATGCAACATCCCTACGCAGCGCCAGTAAATCGAGCCAATCAGAAAGAACTCAGTCGTCGACGATTCGAACCGCTCTGCTGAATGCGGTCAAGTGGAAGGAGCTGGCACTGGGTGCACCGGCCCAGAGATGAACAGTATTCCATGTGAGGCCGAACTTGCGCTTCGTAAAGTTGCAAGCGATGTGCTAGCATGAAATACTGTCCCGCTCTACTGAGCACACCAAATTTTAGAGGCCAATTTGGCCTTCCTTCCAAGTAAACACGAAACTGTACACTACTCGATATGTCGACGCCTAGGATTCCGATGCTAGCTGAGGCAGCAAGGAGTTTCTTGGAACTGAGGAGATACGACAAAGAGGTTCTTTTAGCGGTAAACGCGCAAACTTGTGTCTTCTGAGGATTAAACAGGACTAGATTTAATCGCCCCAATCCGAGACTTTGTTCAGCAAAGATTCGACTTCAGACACAAGTTTGTTCCGGTACTCGGCGACGTTTTCCCGAGAAATATTGGCATGGACGGAATATAAGGCATCACTAGTGCTGTCGTCTGCATAGCAATGAATGTTACCAGTTTGCAACATATCATTGATATGCAGAAGAAACAGCGTTGGTGATAGCACGCAGCTTTGTGGAACACCAGTGTTAATAGGCTTGTAATCAGAGCATGCACCGTCTACTACGACCTTGATGCTCCGATCAGCAAGGAAACAGATGATATCCAATTGCACAATTTCTTAGGAAGGCTATAGCTATAGGCTTAGAAGGGAGCTTGAAAGAAGCGCTTTGTGTCAGACCCGATCCCGGCCTTTCCTGCCAATAATAAAACGGTACCCGGCCAATGCCTTTCCTTGGACTATACGTCCTCCGCCTATCTGTGAGTCAGGTAGACCAGAAGATCACCAGCTGATCCACTCCGACGAAACCGTATTGGCGGTCACTAATTAGCTGGTGATTCTCAAGGTACCTCATGCGCTGGCAGTTTATAATGGACTCATTTTGGAGAACAAGGAGGTGATGGCGATAGGCCTGTAGTTGGATGGGTCTGAGCTGTTGCTTTTTAGTGATCGGGTGGACCAAAGCTGTATTCCACGAGTTCGGGACTACGTCTTGGGAGTAGAAGTTCCGGAAAGACGTTAAAACCGGTGCCAGCTCCGGAGCACACGTCTTCAGTACAATGGAAGGACTCCATCAGGCCCACTCGACTTGTTGACGTCCAGGAGAGGAGTGCTTTGCGAACCGAGCGCTGTGTAAATTGCACATCCGGCTTGGACACTCACACCGCGAGATGGTCGGCGGTGTGTTCCCTCGTCATCGAGAGTCGAGTTGGACGCAAAAGAGAGCCTAACAGATCGGCTTTCTCCTTTGCGTCAGAGATGGAAGAGATGTGGAAGAGATGGCTGGCAGAAATTCTTGGACAGCCTTTGCAAGAGACGAGGATGCACGGGTTCCCGAAGGACGGCGAACTAGCTTCTCGCCAATATCGCTCGAAAAATATAACGGTACCTTTATTTTCGGTACCGAAAAATTTGTGTATCGTAATTTTAAGCTATCGCAATAAAAAGTATGACGTCATACCTTAACCATTATAACCCAAAATATTTCGGTCATGCAAACCCTGGTTTCAGGTAGGTTTGGTCTTCTAACAATTAGATTATTTTATCTCATAAGGATATGGGCAGCATTATCCTCAAAACAGGTCAGAATAATAAAAACTGCAGTTGCCAACCAGACTGCTTAGCGTGGCAGCTATGGCAAACAGTAATAATACCAGAAATGATACTAAAATATATAAAACATATTTTGAACCTATTTTGAAATATGCATTCCAAATTATATTGAATTGCTGGAGAAGCTTCAACACAGATATTGAAAATTTTCTAGAGCATTGAAAACATACTATATGAGGAAAGTCTAAAACACTTAAACTTACAACTCGAAAGATCACAGAGAATAAGGAGACTTGATTGAAACATATAAAATAATATATAAACACTATGATCTAAAAAAAATCAACAAACTATTATTCCAGTACTCAAACAACACACATCTTTGGGGCATCACTTCAAATTGACTAATGCTGTCATATAATAACTCACCTATTTTAGCTAAAGAGTGGTTGAAGTATGGAACAAGCTGCCAGCAAGTGATATCAGCACAAGCTATAAACCAATTTAATAACATATTGGATAAACAAATAAAATAGAACAACTACAGACTTGAAACCAGGATACAGGCTCAATCAGTTGCTTCAACTGCGGGACTGCAATTTTTTTTTTTTATACAATGAAAGTGACAACTGAGCACACAGTCCACCTGATGGTAAGTGAATGCCCCTAGACATCTACAATTTATCCCCAATTAAGTCAAAATGCAGATAGATGTGTTGTCACCCCTGAGGACCAAGATGGAACACCTCGCCTTAGTTAAAAGGATGTTTGGTTCTCTACATTCACCATACAAATCAGAGCAGAATTAAGCTGCTATATTATGCTGGTATTCTGAACGAGCATGATACCACCCCGGTAGAGCTGATCCACCTGTGATATAAACATAATTTAGCTGCAGCGTGGCTCCACCACATATAAAATAATGATAATAATGTCCTACAGACAGAATTTCGTCAAAATGAAGACTATTCATCACCGCAGGACAGGATTATATTGCATGTTTATGTATGCAAGCACAAGTGAACATTATTCCTTCTCTGATTTCTCAGTCTGATAGGAATATGAGAAATATGAGAGTGAGGGAATTCCTGTGTCTGTAAGCACATGTGCATTCTAATCTCCACTTCGATAGTCCGATAGAAGGGCTTTAAGTGTGTGAAAGACCTAACCAGGGTGGATGTTAATTTCTTGACAGAAAATCTCAATAATACTCAGTAATATGTACTAAAACAGACAGTGCGAAAATATCTATGCAGCAGTGCGGGTCGCGTGAAGGAGGCACAAGATATCTTTTATGGCACACTATTAAGTTGAGCCCGCGGCTCTAACGCAAATAACTAAATCTCGGTGTCGATGTCTCTTCTAGTACGTAGTAGGATTTCAGGCTAATTGTTGTTTTCAGGTTCTAGTTGCATTAATCTGGTTGCACTATATTTAACGCTGCATCGTAGCTCAGCCCCGATTTATCGCATTTTATATCAGGCAAGTTATAATGAATTTCTATATTAACAATATTAAGAAATATTAACAAACTTACAAAACTGTTCGTCAATGTTTTGTACAAATTTCGAGACTAGTCTTCTTTAGTACAAACATGCGTACATTAACGCATAAACAAATTCTACAAACTTCACTTAAGGCCATTCCTGTTTCCTATAGCTTTAATAAAATTTAATTCACTTTTTCATCAATAAACCGGAGTTTTCAAAAATATTAAAATGCAATAGGACAGGCAGTTACTATCACCTCATTCTCCTCCTCACTCACCCCAAGCAGTGCTTCCAGATCCCAAAAGTAAAATTACAGTGTTGCCAGTTAAAAATACAGGAGTTTCTAAAAACAATACAGTAGATTTCAAAATCAATTACAGTAAAATTACAGGAAACACTTTGTTTAAATATTGATAGAAAATAAGCTGCTTTATGACTCTTTATCAATACAAATTGCTATGTTATTAAATAAATAAAACATATATTTAGATACAAGAAAAACATTTATTATTGATTTACTTATTCCAGAACAATTTGCTCATGATTTTCATAAATCTTTGCTGTCATCCTTGAAATCATTTCCTTAGTTGGATTAAAATTTACGCAATTTTCTGAAGTCCGCCGAATGGCTTGCTGAGCTAGCATGTTGCTTTGATGGTATTTGTGACTAAACAGTTTCTCTGCTTTGTTTTATATTATTTATTTCACTAAACTTTCGTTCGCACTCAGCGTTCGAGTGAAGCAACGATAAAACTTGGAGCATAAAACGAAGCAGAAAATGGTATTTATTATCTAGATAATACAAAATTGAGACAACTGAAAAACAAACAAATCTGTGAAATGTGAACATATGTGCAATATTATACGTAAAGTTCTTAAGTGATAAAATTTTACCTGATGCCAAAACACGTCTGCTGGTTGATTTGTATTCAAATGTTGTTCATCCGCAGTCAACATTAAATTCTCCATTCATCATCTAACGTCTGTTGATCATTTAAAGTTTAGTTTGTTTTGCAGCACTGGGAACAGCGAAGACAAAGACTGTAGTCTATTATCAGATAAGCAAGAATCGGGATCCAACTTTGCGATTGAGCTCAAAACTGGGTCATTCAAACTGTATCTTTTCCGAATACCCACGCATGCTTTAACGATAAAATTCAGGCATTTCTGTTTCATCACTGTAACTTTTCGGTACTTACATGTAGCTCTGGGACAGCAACTTGATTAGCAACACCCAATCCCAGGTATATTTTTCAGATTTATGTAATGTTGACTATCAGTAGGGTCAATTGCGTCGAGGGGTGTTCTTTAAATGATTCGGAGTTATGTATAAGGATAAGAGTTCTCTGTATAGCTCTTTCATTTTGTTATGGGCTTCTATAATAACCGGATCTTCGCTTTGAAAATATACATTGACGCGGGTAAACTTTGGCAACATCCAACATAAAAAATAAAAATATGCCTTGATGATGTGATCATTCAAAAGAATATGAATGGCTTGGCAATCTTGGTCTTCCAGCCATTTATCGTCAAAGTACAATCGCAAAGCGTCCCATTGCTCCATAATTCTGTTCACAACACTGGAAAGAGACAACCAACGTTTGGGCTGGACGTAGCAATTTGTGTATGTTAGTGTCTGTAAATGCTTGAAATTCCTTTAACTCTGCTTGACGTTTGCTACTATTTTTGAAGTAATTGTATATCATTCGAGTCAGTTTTCTGCATCGTGGGCAATTTTGCAAGCGTCGGAAGCGCACAAATGTAAAGAATGGCAAAGGCATTTGATCACTGTAATACCTGGACATAGTTGTCTAAATCGTGAGGACACTGAATTATGGCAGCCCATCATCATATTACATCCATCAGAACCAAACCCGATAGTATTTTCTAAGGGTATATTTTTGTCTCGAAATGATTTTATTATTGAATTAAATAATTTTTCAGCCGTGGCTGAGTAATCACCAGACGTTCCAGCTTTTTTGTCATCAAATATTTGAATAAGGTCCCAGAATCGACTGACGATACGTCCTAAATTAGGATCATAATATTTGACTACAACACACATTGTTTTCACACTGGCAACATCGGTACTTTCGTCTACCATTATAGAGAACTTTTCGCGTTTTAAATCTTCGACTAAACATTCTCCTTCAGAAGCCCCGATAACGTTATTTATTATTGCTTGTAATTTAGTGTGTTTAAGTTTGATATTACTTGCGATTTTAGAATCTGGAAAAGCTTTTGGAAGTAAATCAACGAGATGATCCATCACTATGTGCGATATTTTATGTTCTGCCATAAAAGCCGATAATTTTAATTCTGTAATTTTCCGCTGATCATCATCACTTGCGCGTTGCTGACTTTTAAAAATATTATCAATGGTACGCACATGCGATAGGGCAGGAAGACGAAGTTTATGCTTAGCACCTTCACTGTGTCTTTTAATAGCACCCAGATCGGCAATCAAAGAAGAATCGCAAACAGTGCAAATGCATTTATAAATCGACTTTTTATCACGCTTTAACCACTTACGGTAGTCTTGTAATTGAAGCCATTCATCACGGAATTGTTGCCGATATTTCTTTTTAGCTCTTGACGGACCAGCATCGCTACGCACATCACTTTCCTCACTGCTTGAGCTCATTTTACAGTAATAAATACAGTGAAAAATTATATGAATAAGTTTTAGTTTAAATTTTATTTCACATCACCCAAAACAATTAAAAGTTTAAATCTCAATTAAAATGTATGTACAATGGCAAAACTACTTTAAGTGTAATGAATTAGACGAAAATACAATGTTCCTTTGTAAGACAGTTAAAACAAGTAACAAGAACCTACTTATGCTATAGTATGTGCCATATCGATTGAGAAAACGGACAATGACCTCAGATATGAGCCGAGTGTCAAAAGGCGTAACTTACAAAATCTCAATTTAGATGTGATAACAATATTTAAATATTGATATTATTCCCACTTCTAGGTCAGCACATATGTTTTGTTTTTGTTTTAAATAATATTGTCTGTGGTTCCTATAAACATAGTAAAATCTTACGGTACATCGCGAAAATGTGTTATATTTTATATTTCAATTTATGGTAAGTAACGCAGCATTCATTTAATAACAGTTTCATATTAAAAAATATTTGAAGCAATATAATCACCATATTGAGCTTTTGCAAATTCATCCCTTTAAAATAAACAAAACGCGCGTTACGTCAGTTCGTTCTAAAAGAAACGACAATGGCAGCCAGAGATGCGTCACCTTTTGGGCCGGTCCGCCATTTTGTTTTCATTCGTGTTCGGATAGCGCTTGCGTGTGTGTACGTCTCAGGTAATTCATAGCATTCATTGCATTGTTTTAGTTGAGTTTTACTGTTAAATTTGTTATATCGTTAAGTTTTGTTTTTGAATCTGTTATATTAGTTTTACTGTGACGGTCGTTACTAAATCGACATGAGTTCAGGAGAATTTGGTGAAGGACCCGGTCCTTCAACATCAAGTGGAAAGAGACGTCGCCGACCCATAATAAACGTAGCAGGTACGTACAATAGGTACAAATGCGACGACGTAGCCTTTCTATTTCTTAAAGCGCTCTTTTATGTGACCATGTGGTATTTATTTTCTAAAACAATATGTATTTATGTGATGTAGTACTATGGTAGTATATTTTTGTCATTTATTTACAGGCCCATCTTCTGGAGCACCTTAACGTCACCAGTAAAAGAGAAAACCTACCACTTTGTCGGTCGGGGAACAAGAGATTATCATTAATGTATACAAATATGTCAAAACACCTGGCCCGAAGACGTGTATCCTTCAAACGTTAATATGGTAGAAAAGGTTTCGGAGATCTCAGGAGTCAGCAAGAGCACTATATCGCGTATTAAGCGTGTATAGAGATTCCTATAAAATACCAGAAAAGGGAATAATTAATAAAAGAAAAAGTCTGTAATTGATAAGTTGGACGATTTTGATAAATCGGCTAAGAGCGAAAGTGCATCAGTTCTTTCTGCAGGAGAATTACCGACTTTAGACAAAATTTTGCTCAGTATAAATCAAGATGACCAGTTGCCAAACTTGAGCAAAACTTCCTGCGACGTGTGTTGCGCCATTTAAAATTCAAATATATAAAGAGAAACAGAAAAGTGGTCTAATAGATCGCCCAGAGATAGTTCTGTGGCGTACCAGATATTTGAGAGAAATACAAATATTAAGAAACGAGGACGTAACATTTTTACCTTGACGAAACATGGATTAACGCAGGTCATACTATGGGAAAGGTATGGGAAGACACCACAGTTGAATCTTCTCGTCAATCACGGTTAGAAGGCTACTCTACTGGCGCGAAAGTCTCTTCGGTAAAGGAAAGCGATTAATAGTTGTACACGTTGGCAATGAAAATGGCTTTTGGAGGGATGTGATTGGGTATTTGAATCATCATCTACTGGTGACTACCATGAGAGTATGGACGCTCTCCATTTCGAGGACTGGTTTAGAAAAGTAATAGAAAAACTGCAAAGCGGCGATGTCATAGTTATGGATAACGCTAGTTACCACTCCAGACGTTTAGAAAAACCCCAACAATGTCTTGGCGGAAACAAAATATGCAGGAATGGCTAGAATCTAAACAGATCGCATGTGCCCTCGGACACAAAGACCCACTTAATGGAAAAATAAAGGCAGTTAAAGATAACTATCGAAGTTACGTCACCGACGAGATGGCAAAGAAAAGCATCACAGTGGTAGGTTACCTCCTTATCACTGTGAGCTTAACCCCATTGAACTTGTGGGCAGATGTGAAAGGTACGTTGCACGAAAAATACAACTTTCAAGTTAAAAGATGTTAAAAATTTACTTAAAGATGGTTTAACTCAAATCACGCCAGATAAATGGAAAAACTGTGTTCAGCATGTCCTTAAGGTTGAACAAAAAGTGCGTGGCATGGATGATAGAATTGACCAAACTGCAGATCGCTTTATAATTAATGTTACAGATAGTTCATCAAGTGAAGATACGAGTGATGATTGCACCGAATAAAAATAAAGTTCTTATATAATATTAAAATAAAGTTTTATCTTTTGCATAGTACGTACTTATTCGGTGTCGTTATCACTCGAATCTTTATATGTGTTATAAATTAATGTTTTTGTTGTTAAATGAATAAAGTACTTTATAACAATAGATGATTTTCTTCTACAGCGATCTTTCACATAACTTTTAATAATAGTTAATAAATATATATTATATCAATCATTATAAAAATCATTATAAATAAAGAAAGTACTACATATAAAATGTGCCTATATTGAAGGTTTGTAACCCTGGTTAAACGACCGAAAGGTCATTGTCCGTTTTCTCAATCGATTTGGCACATACTATATGTATATATACAGTAATCTATGGTAACTATACTACTCTACCGAGAGATCGCCCCTTTAGGTTATATATATTCTGCGACTATCACAGACTTCAACAATCCACAAACAAACTACTACAATTACAATACAACTTGAACTTTAGGCATGTCGATCTAAAATCGATTAATCGAAAGATCGATTATGTAGAGTAAAATAATCGATTTTACAGATCCATTTGGAACACTATATCGATCCGATGAATCGATCAAAAACCTCTTGAATCCGACCGATTCAAGAACTAGTTATAAAATTCCTAAACTGGCTGCAGTATCTTCCCTTTTAATTTTTTTGCTGTTGTCGGACGCAATAACAACCGGTCGTACTTGGTTGATAATTTGAACGCAACAAATGAATATTTATGAACGTATCAAAGATGTCGTTACCGTTTTTATAGAATAAGGGTGACAAAGAGCACACAGTCCACCTGATGGTAAGTGGGTGTTGTGGCTCATAGACATCTTCATTTATCCTCGATTAATAATCAACATGCAGATGCGTTGTCACCCCTGAGGACTAAGATCGAATGCCTCGTTTCCAGTAAAAAGGTTCTCCGGTTCTCAACACTCACCATACAACACACAGCAGCCTTAAGCTGCTATTTGACGCTGGTATTCTGTAAGAGCGTGGTCCTGCCTCGGGTGAGCCGACCAATACACGCTACAGCTACAGCTAATATAGCTGCAGCGTTGATCTACCACGATAATATATGTTACTTACTAATAAAAAAAGTTGTCACTTGTCATTGTCATTTCTAACCTTACCCGTGGATTCCGGTGTCTAACTTATCTTTGCTATGAATTTACTTTATTTATCAAAAATATACTGTGAGTAAATATTATTTGTTGAAGTTTCTAGTAACGAAATAAACAGTATTATGTTCGTGTAGCATACATTTAAATTTGATTTATCGAGAAATGTACGTTGCAGTTGCACGTTTGTTAAGGTATTGTTGTTCTTATATGTATTATTAGGCACGTTTGAAAATGTCACGATTAATCGAAAATCGATCTCTAATGACCGATTTAATCAAGAACCGATTCTAGTATGTTCGATTTGAATCGAATCGGAGATCGATTTTATTTTATGAGAATCGACATGCCTATTGAACTTGGGTTTTCCAACAAAAACAAAACAATTTTATGCATGTCGCATGGCAGAATTGAGTTTATACAAAGGTACTCTGTGGCTGTGGATTGAGTTGACAGGCTCAAATCTATATAGTATATACATATATTTTATATTAAGATTTGATGCGTGGATGCTTGCATTTTAAGCCATATCTTCATTTCATTCGGGATCTTCGTTTTTATAGATTTTCTATTGTGGATTGCATTTACAAATACATTAAATGTTTGTAAATAGGCAAAAATATAATATAATAAAACCGTTGAAAGTTAAATTAGCAACATTCAAACAAAAATTATGAATAGTTCCAATTTGATCACAATGTGGGCACAAGTTCGAAAACAATATGCTAAGAAGAGCAATGTTTGCAGGAGTTTTATGGTGGCCGAACCACAGTCGATTTACAGTCACGACTTGCTTCTTTCAACTTAGCGTACCGCGGCTTTACAGGTATTTCGTCCTGGATACTTCCATACTACTTGCATTTGTTTTCTTAGTATTTCTTCCAAATATCTTTCCATAATATTATTTCTTATTTCAGTATAATAGTCAGGAAAAGTTTAGGTAAAGTATGACTTACACCAAGTGGATTTGTTCCTTCACACCACATGCAGTCTTATTGGCAATTTATTTCAGTAATACCTTTATGTGAAGAAATCCACATATAGGCAACTTCAACACCTTTTGACAAGTTAAGAATATGCTCTCTAATTATTATACACAATGTTAACTACATTATGTTTTAAAATGAATTAAGTAATTTTCTATACAAGAAATTAAACTGAGAGAAACGGTTAATATAAGGAAATATTTATAGCTAGCTGTCCCCGCGACTTCGCCCGCGTGGAATTTACTACGATTTTACGTTTTTGCGCGGAACCTCAATTTTTCTAAAATAAAAGTATCCTAAGTTACTCCTTATAACATCAACTATTTGCCAGTGAAAGTCCCGTCAAAATTGGTCCAGCCGTTTCGGAGATCAGCCGCAACAAACAGACAGACAGACAGACAGACAAATATTTTAAAAATTGTTTTTTTTGTTATTAGTACCATATATACTTTCATATGCATTAAGTAAAAGCTGTTATTTTAACATTGCAAAAGACACTTCAATATTATTTATTTCTTCGGCATTGTTAGTATGAGCGCGCCTCGGTTGCAGGCGGGTTACTGTCCTCCGCAGTTCAGCGTGGAGATGAACCACTCTCCTGCAAGCGGTGGCGCGGGCGACGACAGGAACTCCTGTTGTCTGCTCCTCGAAGTGCTCAGCTAGGATATCCGCTCTACCTTTGGCCTCATAGCATCGATCGCCCGCACTGTTGATCAGCGAGCAAACGGGTGGTCTTGTTTTCGTTAGCAATCGGTTCAATTTGTAGAGCGACGCATCCTCCTCCTCTGCTTTCCATATGCCGCCCCAGGCCTCCTCTGTGGGCCGGATTTCAACCGACAGCTCGTCCGTTAATCTGTTAAGTTGCATTTTGATTCTGGGGCAGCGCGAGCGCGCCCAGAGCTCAGCGCTCTTCCTCCTTAATTGCACTGTGATATTATATTCTGTTATATATATATATATATAATATATATATATGTATATTCGGTGGTAGTTCATCTTTCCTTTTGAGAGGGACGATCGTAGAGGCCGCGTTGAGGGCTTCGGTGATCGTTGTTGATATTTTGTTGCAGCGGCTCTACGTCGCCCGCTGTGTTGATTAAGTAGTCGCTGGAGGTCTCCAGTAGATGTTGTTGGTAGAGCCCAGTTGATCTTGGTTTTGAAAGCCCTGAGGCCTAAGGTGATTAATATCGGGGAGATGCTGTGTGTTCAACCGTACAGCACCCTACCACTATCGGGCAGTTGATGTTCCTAGTGAGCACGATGTCCAGCACATCCGACCTCCGGTGATCGGCTGAAATGTGCGTCGGTTCTTCGGGACCTAATACGTCATAGGTGTTCATCTCCGCATCATCATAAAGTGCACGACCCGGCGGGTTGATCAGCCTAGATCCCCACGCCGAGTGTTTTGAGTTTAGGTCTCCTGCTATAATGGTAGGTGTTTCACCTTCCATTTTTTATTTTTTTATAGAATAAGGGTGACAAACGAGCACACAGTCCACCTGATGGTAAGTGGTTGTAGTGGCCCATAGACATCTACATCTATCTTCGTTTGCGAATTTAAATGCAGATGCGTTGTCAGCCGTGAGGACTAAGATAGAATGCCTTTTCCAGTAAAAGGGTCCCCGTTCTCTACACTCACCATACGAAACACAGCAGCATTAAGCTGTTATTTAAAATTAAAATTATTATTGTCCGGATGTCTGAGGAGCAAAATGGAGTCCCTGGCGGGCAGTATGCTGCGTAGATTCTTTGTTCTCGCCCGCCGCCCGATTGAGCGCATAGTTTGATATTGGGATGGTTCTAGCTCTAGGTGGACGATGTCTCTCCTCACCAGAGCCGCCGTGCCTCTATAGGGGCTCCTTGAGCGTTGACCTCGTCCTCCTGTATATAATAATTTGGCAGCTTTATGCGTAGTTGGTCTTAATTCGTTTCGCCCAACAGAATTACATGTATGTCTTGCTGTTGAGCGATAGTGGAGTTCATGCAGCTTCTGCTGGATTCCATCCGGGTTCCAATATAGGAGGCGCAGGTTATCCGGATTAGACACCACCATAGTGCCGAGCCAGTAGCTGCGCCAACGCTTCATAATGGTGGTTATGGGGTCAGTCCCAGCTCTAATGTCTGCCAGGACTTGACTGCCGACTTCAATTGCGATGCCGGTGCTGGAGAGATGGAGGAGTCGCGAGCGAGAATGTACTCATCGTACGGGGACGGTGAGACTGACTGCTAGCGCAACCGCGTCGGGGCGGCGGCACTAGCAGAGGCGGGAAGGGAAGGCACTCACCGTTCAAAGGTAAACACGGGCGCACAACACAACCGCACGGGGCGGCTGTGCTAGCCGAGGCGGGAGGGCAACTCGACCGTGCGGGGACGGAGCATGGAGGGCACTCAACCGTACGGGACGGAGCGTGGTCAGCTAACACCACCGCACGGGGCGGCGGCGCTAGCTAAGGGGACGGACTGACGTTTTCTATTCCTCGACTGAACTGACGTACGGGGACGGGTGTTCGGTCAGCTGGCGGACTCCGCTGGCGCACGACTGCACGGGGGCGACGGCGCAAGCGAAATGTTGACGCCTCGCACTCGGCATTTTATACCTTTGCCGCACGCTTGGATTGTGAGTCCACGCGCCTTCATTTCAGGAAATCACCAATACAAATATTTCTTTCTCTGATATTTTACGACCTATCACATGTTACATAATCTATCTGTACATATCTGTTAGATAATAAGATTTTATTCGATGTTGTAATTTTAAAACTAAATATTTTAATGTACCTAGACATTTTGATTGGTCAAAACTTTATACATTTTGTTTGCTTTTACAATATAAGGAATCACATTTTACAATAAATTATTCGACTCCTTCTACTCATTCTATTAATTACAAGTTTTCCATTTAAAACTCCACAACCTTTAAAATTTTACCTATAACTACTACAGCGGTGTCCCTGTCATATGTGCAAAATCTGTTGATTATTACTTGATAACAATTTTATACAGAACCTTTCTAATAGAAATAGTCGTCTAAGTGAAACTGGCTTTATGATTGTTTCGACCTCCATGGTTCCAATTGCAGTCGAACACATTGTGCCTCAGATATAGTGCTCAGGGCTTTATTCTGCAATATATCTAACCTATTTATACACCTACTGTCTAAATATTATGCTATACAACTATAATCAAAATTATTTCTAACAATAGCTTTAATACAAAATAGAAATTGCCAGAGGATCAGCAATTTATATGAACTAGCTAAACATTTAAGAATGTTCAATCCTTTTAATGTTTTTGTAAAATGTTGGTAATATGGGGCTTAAAAGATATTCTTTATCTATAACAACACTATATAACACAATAATACATTGTGGTGGGATGATGAGGTACGGATGGAAGTTGAAACAAAGAAAAGAGCATGGTTAGATTTACTGGCAACCAGAGCTGGTAATTCTGGCGGTATGATGAGATTGAAAGAAAAAGGCAGACTTTAGACTTATAAATAAGAAAGTAAAAGAAGTTGTTGAAAAGAAAAGCAAGAAAGAACGGATAAGAATGATAGAAGGATATCTGATAACTTCAGGCAAATATTAAAATGTTCTGGAAACTCGTAAGAACTGCTAGAAATTCAATACAGCCTAG
Organism: Parnassius orleans; assembly: GCA_029286625.1. Lineage (NCBI taxonomy): Eukaryota > Metazoa > Arthropoda > Insecta > Lepidoptera > Papilionidae > Parnassius > Parnassius orleans. The sequence continues at coordinate 259,456 of JAGSMP010000996.1, read as the reverse complement.
AATGGCTGTATGCTGAATGATGAAGCTTCAATTTAAAGAGATGGTAGGAATACTTTGAAAGCGTGTTTATGGTGAAGAGTCGTCTGAATTAAGTGAAATAGAAATTCCGAAAGAAGTGGAGAGGTAGGAGATAAGTGTAGATGAAATAATAAAAGCAATGAAAAGCATGAAAGCAGGTAAGGCAGCCGGATATGATAGTTTATTACAATCTATCAAAGTCAACTACTGAACATCACTGAACATACTGGCCTCCCACAGATAATCTCATAAGGGGTATTTGCCATACTTTCCACTTTAGGCAGGCGGGTTGGCAACCGTAGTTTTTTTACTTTGGATCTAGTTGTTGTTAAGAAGATGCTGTGAAGATGGTGCCACACCCACAGGACGATTTGGGTTAGTGGATATTCTTTACCCCAATACACATTGTATTTGATTACTTATGTTATAAATTTTCATTTTATTAGGTACTAAATAGATCTGGGAAAATATTTAATAAAGTTTATTTCAAGCATAAAATATCGTGATTAATTCCAAATTTGCAACTATTTGTAGAAGAAATTTAGTATGTATTTTTCATATGAAACAAGTTGATTTAACATCAATGTGTGGGCGGAATTATAGGTGATAAAATGATTGGTCCGTATTTTCTTGACCACACAATGAGCGGTGAAAACTACGGACGCTTTTTGCGAGAAGAACTAAGCAATGAACTTGACGAAATAAATCTAGCCCTATTTCGTCGCATGTGGTTTCAACACGATGGCGCACCACCGCATTTCTCCTGTTGTGTAAGTAATATTTTGGATACTAAATTCGGTGAAAGATGGATAGGCCGTGGTGGACCGTTCAACTGGCCGGCGGGATCACTTGATCTCACACCTTTAGATTTTTATCTCTGGGGTACGATTAAGCAGTCTGTATTCCAAAAAACATGCGATACCGAGGCGGAAATGCGTATCCGAATAGTCGCATCTTTTGAAAAATAAAGTCCGATATATCTGTTATGAAACGTGCGTTCAGATATTATAAGCCGGTGTCGCAAATGCATAGAGGTACAAGGCGGACATTTTTTTTTTTATAGAATAAGGGTGACAAACGTGCACACAGACCACCTGATGGTAAGTGGTTGCTGTGGCCCATAGACATCTACATCTATCTTCGTTCGCGAATTTAAATGCAGATGCGTTCTCAGCCGTGAGGACTAAGATAGAATGCCTCTTTTCCAGTAAAACGGGTCTCCGGCTCTCTACACTCACCGTACGAAACACAGCAGTATTATGCTGTTATTTTACCATGGTATTCTGTGAGAGCGTGGTCCTTCCCGGTTGAGCCGACCCATTCGTGCTACAACTATACTATTAATATAGCTGCAGCATGGCTCTACCACGTAAAGAAGACATAATATTGAACAACATCTTCGCGATCGTCAAGTAGACATAGTGATGAATTGTACTTGACTGGTATCAAGCCGGTGTGGATTTGAAAGATATTCTTTGATTTTTAATAGAATAAGGAAGACATACGAGCACACAGTCCACCTGATGGTAAGTGAATGCTGTGGCCCATAGACATCTATTAAGAATCCTTATCCTCAATTAAGAAATAAAATGCAGATGCGTTTTCATCCCTGAGGACTGAGAAGGAATGCCTCGTTACCCGTAAAAAGGGTCTCCGGTTCTCTACACTCATCATACGAAACACTATTTTCTCACGAAAGCTGCTATTTTACGCTGGTATTCTGTGAGCGAGGTCCTATCCCGGTCGAGCCGACCCATTCGTGCTACAACCATAATATAACTGCAGCGCGGCTCTACCACGTATAGACAGACACCACCACGCAGCATCATAACGTGATATAGTTATGATAATGTGTGGTGATGGTGTAAGACAATCCACTACCCCATATCGTCTCATGGGTGACTTGAGAGGTAACAGAGGGAAACTGAAACAGGAGATGGACATCATAGCATCTTCCTGATAACAACTCAATACTATAAAATAAAAAAACTATGAATATGGAGGTGAGACCGTGTAGTGGCGGTGTTAGAATATCCACTATCCCATATCGTCCCGTGGGTGTTGTAAGAGGCGACAAGTGAAACAAACTAGGAGATGGGCAGCAGCGTCTTCCTGTTACAACTGAAAATAATAAAATACCGCGGTTGCCAACCCACTTGCATGGCAACTATGGCAAATATGAAGCAAGCCATGGGGGAAGCCTATGTTCAACAGAGGACTTTTAAAGACTGTAACGGTAACGATAAACGTCGAGGCGAAAAAGAAAACTATCATCGCAATTTAAAAAAACATGAAGGTCTAGTCTGTTTCCACTAACCTCCATTCACACATTCGGTATTTATTTTAAGGTTCCATTTTTTGGCTTTCTAACGACTTCAAAAGGAGGAGGTACTCAATTCGACTGTATGTTCTTTTTATGTTTATTACCTCGTATAAATTTGATCAAGTTCATATTGAAGTCGGTTGTAAAAAAATTATTATTGAATTAGCTTCTTCAGAATAAATGCAGTTTCAAATTGCATAAGGTACGGAAAGGTTTTCTACTCGTTATATAATTACATCACAAATTCAGAAAAATAGATTTTATCTGGTACACACATATTTATATAAAACACGTTTACATAATATTGTACATATTTTGCCAGATAGTTCACGAAAACGGTTTTGCTCTAGTGTGTATTTTAAATGTGTTTGCAAATTACTTTTTGTAATACACTGTATTCACAGGTATTACACGAAAAGGTTTTTCACCGGTGTGTATTTTCATATGTGTTTTCAAATTACTTTTTGTACTACATTTATATTCACAGATATTACATGAAAAAGGCTTTTCTCCGGTATGTATTCTCATATGTGTTTGTAAATGAATTTTTCTATTACATCTAAATTCACAGATATTACACGAATATCGCTTTTCTCTTGTGTGTATTTTATATGTGCTTGTAAATTACCTTTTGTAATACATCTATATTCACAGATATAACACGAAAAAGGTTTTTCACCAGTGTGTATTTTCATATGTCTTTGCAAATTACTTTTGTCATTACATCTATATTCACAGATATTACACGAAAAAGGTTTTTCTCCGGTATGTACTCTCATATGTGTCTGCAAATGAATTTTTCTAATACATTTATATTCACAATTATTACAACAGTACATTTTTTTAGCGACGTGTGTTTTAAGATGTGCCAAAATGTAACGTTTTTGAGATGTTGTAAATTCGCAAATATCATAATTAAATATTTCTGTTTGTTTTGGTACTGGAGTTTGTTCAACTTGTGTCCGAACTGCAGTGGTATCCGAGTTCTTTTGCGTCTTATGGCTGTATGAAATGTGTTTGGCGAGAATGTCTTTGTGGAAAATCTTTTACTACAACCATCACATTCAAAAATGTATTTTGTTGATGCCCCTGATGTTTCTTTCGTAAGTATATTTACACTCTTTTGTTTCATAATTTTCTTTTTCATAACATTTGCAGGATGCTTTCCTTTTTCATTAATTGATTGATTATCTTTTATCACTTTCGGGTTTGATTGAATAGTAGGGCCTTCAAAATCCAGGTTTTCTTTAAGTACTACGTTTATGTTACTATCAGTAGAATTTGATTTAATCTTCTTCTCAGACGATTCTGAGAGATTATTTGTCTGTGTGATGTACTGTTCTGAAATACATAGGAATTAAACATTTTATTTAATGTAAGACATTGCATCTTTATTGTAAGACACCATAAACGGTTTACAATGGGCGGATTGGCCTCATGACATTCTCTATCAGTTAACCCAGGAGAAATTAAGAAATTATATTTTACGTAATTATACTAAATAATGTTGCTAGATATAAAGTATTTCAGCCAATTACTCCGAATAATGTCTCTCATATTCATTTTGAGGAAAGAATGATTCTTATGACATGTTACAATTACATTAATCTAATAATCGTTGTTTCGAATTCCATACAGAACTAGTGTTATACACAGTACAGTCGAAGTTGGCGTGTAAGTGCGGCATAAGAAATTCATCATCACATTTTATCCCGTGGGTTTCGTAGAAGCTACTATGGGTTTGCCAGAAAAATCTGATGGCTTCCACAGACGCAGGTATAACCACCTCGTTTACTTCAGATGTAAATATCCAGACCGGCACCAGGCAACATTGCCAGAGGTGCTCACGTCTGGTTCTGCGATCGTCAGTCTATGCCAAGCGTGACGCTCAAGGCAAATCCTCCCAACATCGGGAGAAATCCTTCCATGTTCAGCAGTGGAAGTTTACGGAAGATTAAGATAGAAGAATTATTTGATTAAAGATTCAAAACTAGACTTGGTAGCTCGGGGCTAGGAGTTTGCCGTAAAATTTCACATTTCACATTCATTTTCATAGTCGTTTGTCAGCTGACAGCGCGAGCGGTCGGTCAGAGGTTGTTGACCTCTAGCGAGATGAGTAAACTAAAGTGTAATAGTTTTCGGATTGTGATAAATGAGGTGTTATGTTTTACCAAAATAAATTAGACGTCATGAACAATGTTAGTTTGGCACTGTTATGCAAGCAGTCCTTTGATGAGGAGGAGATTTACGAGGCAAAGTGTTTGTTGTTAGAGTCGATTCCGCAACGACTGGTCAAACGAAAGGGTGAAGATCGTAAACAGAAGAATATAGATGACATTATCGGGGTATTAAGAAGTGTAGAGCCCAATGACATTCCTATATTTGTCCATAGGTTGCCGCCCGTTACATTTGACCATGTCGACGCTACGCGTCTATTGAAGGATATTATTTTGCTTCAGACCCAGGTACGTGACTTACAAGGGAAACAGGACGAGTATATGACAAAAAAAGATTTTGAAAAATACGTTGAAGACAAAGAAAACAATCCAGATACATTGGTTGGTAAAATGAGGGAAATAGAACCTAGTGTGAACAGCAGGAGGGGCGGCTTTTGCCTGCAAGATAGTTATGACTCCACAAGCGGGCCGATGGGGTTAATGACCGAACTGGAAGTGACACCGCCGCTCCTATCTATGCAAGAACGAGTTACCGTGCGCCCATCTCCATCCTACGCGAGCGCTGCAGCGATGTCAACCGGTGAGCCTCTCTGTCGCTCCCGGGCAGAAACGGCAACACGTGGGCCCACCGCGGTCAGGAGGCCCACTGCGGTGATGGCATGCATTTCGCGTGCCGAACGTAGAAGCGGCGGCACGCGCCGCCGTCGTCGTTTTCGCGGCCAGCTGATGCGGTGACGTCACGTGAGATTAAAACGGGCGATGCGAGGAAGCTGAGATACAAAATAATAGTGAAGAGGAATGGGTTCAGGTCGTAAGGCGTAAGACATCGCGTTTTAAAGGCATGCGGGTACGGCTTCAGTAGATCCATCACTTAAATTAAAGGCAGCCGATGTGCATATCCCGCTTTTCATTTATAATGTCTCAAAGGAGAATACAGAGCAAGATGTTGCGGATTATGTATTCGAAAAGACACAAATTCGTATCGTGCCAGAAAAAGTACATATGAAATCTGCAAGGTAATATATTTCTTTTAAGTTCTATATACCTAGGTGTAAGTTGTCCTTATTTAGTGACGATAAATTATGGCCGGAATCGTCTAAAGTATACCCCTTAGACGATTTATAACATTTAGAAATGTGAAAAAGACACTGTTAGATCAAGAGGACCTAAATCATGGATCAGGACAAAAATAGTCATAAAAGTCGGTCATTAAAGCTTGATAGCTTTAATTGTAAGTCCCTGAAGAGGTCAGTAGACAGTGTGAGGGTGTTGTGTGAGGATGCCTCGGTAGTAGCATTGCAAGAAACCTGGCTAATGGACCACGACCTCATACCTCAACACCGTTCACAAAGACTTTGAAGCCACGGGAACGACAGCTATAGATTCAGGCGTGGGCATTCTGCGCGGGCGACCACATGGAGGCGTCGCGCTGTTATGGCGTAAGAATGTGTTTTCATCGGTATCTGTAGTGAAATGTAATAGTGTGAGGCTGTGCGCAATTAAGTGTCAGGTACATGAGCAAGCTATGCTTATTTTTTCTGTTTATATGCCGACAAACTGTGTCTAGAACCTGGCGGAATTCACAGAGTGCCCAAGGAAATTAACGCAATTATCGAAGAATGCGATATTAGTATAGTTTTTATGTTAGGCGACTTTAATGCACACCCGGGGGAGCTGTTTTTTAATGAAATGCTTAGTTTTTGCGGTGAGCAGACGTGGGTATGTGCTGACTATGAAATGTTGTCGAGTAATTCGAATGTGTACACATACACTAGTGATGCTCACGGCTGCTCACGATGGTTGGATCATTGCCTTGTAACGAGTATGGCTAGGAAATATGTTGAAAGCATACACGTAAGAAACGATGTGACGTGGTCCGATCACTATCCCTTGGAAGTGGACTGTAAACTTAGTTTAGGTTTATCGCAGGTCCAGCCCATCCAGTCTAAAATTACAAATAGGGTAATTTGGGGGCACAGAGATAGTGAACAAATTAAACTTTATACAGAATATTGTAATAATAAATTAAGATTAGTAGATTTTCCTGTAGAGTTAAATAATTGTTGTGATAAATTCTGTGATAAATCTGAACATAAATTAATTATAAATAAATTGTACGAGAATATCATAGGTATATTGCAGGATGCTGCAATTTATAGTCATAAGAATGTACAGCGTAACAAAAAGCGACAGATAGTGGGATGGAATAGGCATGTGAGGCCGGCTCACGCCAGAGCTCGTCTTTGTTTTCAGTCATGGGTATGTGTTGGAAAGCCAACGTATGAGGCAGCATACAAGGATATGAAAGAGTCACGTAAAGCTTTCAAAAGCAAACTCAAGTGGTGCCAGGATAATGAAGAACAAATTAAAATTGATATTCTGGCATCTTCGTGTGAGGCTAAGCAATTCGGTAAATTCTGGCAGCATGCAAACAGACTGAATGCAAGGTCGAGTCTCTCAGCTCAAGTGGGGGGCGTGAGTGGGTGTCGGAATATAGCGAACTTGTTCAAGTCGCAGTTTAAGGTGGAACCGTGCAAGCTTAATTGTATTTTAAATGACGGTGACGCTGGGGACAGTAATATGGGGGGTAGCCTGCTGCGCTTCACAATTGATGAAGTTAAATCAGCAATAAACAATATGAAGCGTGGGAAATCACCAGGTCACGATGGCCTCAGCGTCGAACACCTCAGATATGCGGGTGTGCACCTTCACAGAGTCCTTAAGTTACTCTACAACCTATGTGTTGGTCATGGTTACTTACCTGATACTATGATGAGGACAGTGGTCGTGCCTATCCTTAAGAATAGGACTACAGGCCGATATCCTTAGCGACCATCGTGGCTAAGGTTCTGGATAGTCTGCTTGATACACAATTAAGTAAGGCAGTTGTTACATGATGCTCAGTTCGGGTTTAGGCCTGAACTATCAACGGAGAGCGCAATACTGTGTCTCAAGCAGACTGTGCGGTACTACACGGACAGGAAGACTCAGGTTTATGTGTTTCCTGGATTTGTCTAAAGCCTTCGACCGAGTGTCTTATAAAATCCTATGGCAAAAATTAAAACGGGAAAGTAGCTTGAGACCAGAGTTGGTTTCACTGTTGGAATATTGGTACGGTAACCAGACTAACACAGTTAGATGGGGTAACACCTAAGTGATCCCTACAAACTAGGGTGCGGAGGAGGCAGGGAGGCTGACGTCACCCAGGCTGTTTAATCTTTATGTTAACAGACTGATTGAGAGGCTCAGCAGAGCAGGTGTCGGTTGCTCAATAGACGATGTATCCATGAATAATTTTAGTTACGCGGACGACATGGTTCTGTTGAGCCCCTCAGTCAGCGGGCTTCGAAAGCTGTTGAAAATTTGTGAAGCATATGCCGAGGAGACTGGACTCAGTTACAACTCAAAAAAGAGTGAATTTATTGTCTTTAGAGTTAAAAACAAACCACTTGATTTCACACCACGTATCCAGCTATGTGGGATTCCTCTGAGACAAGTGGCTGAGTTTAAGTACCTCGGACATATTGTAACTGAACACCTGGATGATGACAGTGACATTGAAAGAGAGCGCCGAGCGCTGTCGGTCTGGGGCAATATGTTGGCTCGCAGATTTGCACGTAGTACGACTCAAGTCAAGTTAACTTTGTTCAAGGCGTATTGCCAATCCTTTTACACGTGCAGTCTGTGGACAGACTATACGCAGCGGGCCTACAGTGCTCTGCGTGTTCAGTACAACAATGTGCTGAGGGTGATGTTGAGAAAGCCTCCACACTGCAGTGCGTCGGCTATGTTTGCGGATGCTCGTGTGGACGACTTCACGCGATCATGCGCAAGCGTGCCGCGTCCATGATGAGCAGGCATTGAGCAGCTCAACACCCTTCTCAGCACATTGGCTGTGAAGCTGGATAGCCCGCTCTGGAGGGCTTGGAATGGTGCACACACCAGCACCAGGAGAATTCCACCTGGAGTTCAAGCAGAGACTGGGGTAGGTTAAGCTACTAATATAGGATAAGTACTATTTTAACTAACATTTTAATATTAACTTATATTTTAATTTATACTAACATTAGGCTAAGTAAGTTTTACTAACAATCTATGACTATTGTTGGTCGAAATAAAGGGTTTATTATTATTATTATATTCACAGTACGCTAGCAACCCAGGTCCGTTCTCCACTGGCACCCATAAAATAGTTAAATTTGTAAGTAGGTTTATATGTATTTTGTATGTATACGATCCTAACAGCTTCGACGGAAATTGTATTGACGGTCACTAATAAGATTTTGCTCTTCAAGGTACCGCGTGAGCTGTCAGTTAATAATGGATTCCATTATTTTGGAGAACAAGGAGGTGACGGCGATAGGCCTGTATTTGGATAAGTCCGAGCGATCACCTTTTTTAGGGATCGGGTGCATTAAGGCTGTCTTCCATGAGCTTGGAACAACACTTAAGAGAGTAAGAGAACATGACATAAACATAAAAATAGCATGAACATAACACAACAACTGCGTTATAACTTTGTAATCTATACTAATATAATAAAGTGGACGGTTTTTTTTTTGTTTTTTGTTTGTTTAACCTTTCAGCAGTCGCACCTTTGCGCCGAACTTAAGCAGTCGCGCGCGGTCTGTGATTCCACAACTTTAAGTGTCTTGTTTGGGGAAACAAATGAATATTTCGACTTATTGTATAACAGATGATTAAAAAGAGGTCTTATACATGTAAAATAAAATAAAAACAGATTATTTATTCCTTTTTTTTTATTTGTACTTAATAGAACAAAGGTCTATAAAGACTAAGAATTTTTGTCTCTCGGTGAAAATCACCGGTATAAATCAACAAAAACAAAACAAAATGAAATTGTCTTGTTTACTACTTACAACTTATAAACTTGACTATAATTATTTAAGAAATAAATCACATTCATTGTCAATGGCACTGTGTGATAGGAACTCTAAAATTACATTTATTTTAGATCATTCTATGTATAATTCTAGTTATAATCTAAACTATAATAAAATAAAATAAAGAAAACATACCTAAAAGCTGCTAGTTTTAAACGTGGTAGAGCCATGCTGCAGCTATATTAGTAGTATAGTTGTAGCACGAATGGGTCGGCTCGACCGGGGTAGGACCACAGTCTTAGAATACCAGCGTAAAATAGCAGCTAATGCTGTTGTGTTTCGTATGGTGAGTGTAGAGAACCGGAGACCCATTTTACTGGAAAAGAGGCATTCCATCTTAGTCCTCACGGGTGACGACGCATCTGCATTTTGATTCTTTATTGAGGATAAATGTAGATGTCTATGGGTCACAGCAACCACTTACCATCAGGTGGACTGAGTGCTCGTTTGTCACCCTATGCTATAAAAAATAATAATAATAAAAGCTACTAATAATTGTTTTAGCAAAACTATAATAAACTATTCGTCATTATTATCCATAATATCTACTCGAGATGAACATTCTCGGCATATAACAATCACATATTCTAGACACATGTGTTTTCCACATTTGAAACAACTATACTTTGTTTTGCGGTTCTTTTTCCTATCGCAATAGTAACAACGACTTGCAACACGTAGAACTTGGTTTGAAAACGATGCTTCTTGGTCATTTTCAGAAATATTCAGGACTTCTTTTATTCTCAGTTTGATAGTTTGAGAAATAGTGGAAGAAGTATACCTGTACCTCAGTTGATTTTCCATGAATAAATGAGAAATTTCTTCAATAAATTTTCGTCTTACAACAGTTTTTTCCTTGTTGTGTTCAAAAATCACTTGTGCATTTACAGTTGCAATATTGATCAAAGTATAAAACAATACCATTGGCCACGTTCTTGTGTTTCTTTGGGTGTTGTAAACGCTGCAAAGTTTATCTACTACCTCGACTCCAGATTTTGTAGTATTGTAGTCTAGTACAATATCAGATTTTCCTGTCAATTCGTCGATTTTATCATCTAGATGCATACTAGAAAGCAATAAAGCAAGTTTACCCCTCTTTGGTACATAGGAGACCAATGTCATCTTGTTTTGAAATCCAAACACACTCGATTTTTCTTGACGTCCTTTCGTTACACAGAATAAAGGTGGTATTTGAGTCTTATTTTTTCTTAAAGTACCCACAGACGTCAAGTTGTGTTCATTCAAAAGATTTGTGGTGAATGGGCAACTAGAGTACCAATTATCTGTTGTTACGTTTCGCCCTGATCCTGAAATAGGTTCACAGAGACGAATTACAACATCAGTGGGCTTGTTGCTGCAATAAAATGGACCATCTGGTTGAGAACCAACATATTTTCCATATTGAACGTGTAAAACGTTTTTGCGTCAGCGGCCGCTTGTATTTTGATACCATACTTGTTTGGCTTACTTGGTATGTATTGTCGAAAATTGCATTTTCCACGAAACGCTGGCAACATTTCATCAACTGTCACAAAAGGGGTTGGAGCATAACATCTTTGCATTTTTTGACAAATTCGTTCCAAAACTCCCTGATTGGTGCAAGTTTATCGTACTGTATTCTCTCAGTCCTAGTGTCTTTGTCGTCAAATCGCATAGAACGTAGGATAAATAAGAATCTACGCTCACTCATAAGTAGTCTGGCGATCTCCATCGATGAACCATTCTTGTTATACAAGTCATGGGCGTTCATACGGCTACATTTCCTCACACCGCACAGTAAGAGTAATCCAATCGATCCCTTTATTTCTGTTAGTGTCACTTCTCGAGCATCTCTTTCTCGAGAATAGTTGGGCTGTATAATTGTTATAAATTTATTGGTGTTATTCACAATCATTGTCAACAACTCATCACTGATGAAGTAGGAATAACATTCCGTAGGTGATCTTGAAGCAAGAAGAGGTGGCAAAAGTTTAGGGAATTGTTCTCTAATTATATTGACAGATCTAGTTCTCATTGAAACTGGGGGATTTGCACTCCAAACAGTGCCGTCTTTTCCAGCATACAGTATATATACAATGACAAAGGAACGTTATCGTCATCGCTGTCAATAAGCTCCGCATCCGATTGAACACACTCATCCTGTGCTGGCAAAATTTCTACTGGGTTGTCTTCTTGGTTCGAAACGTCATCAAAGACCTCATCTTCTGATTCCTTGAATTCTTTGAAGTCTTCGTAATTCATTGTCTACAACAAAAATACATTTTTTTAAACTATACTTTTATAATATTATAATATAAAACATAAAAAGTAATAATAAGATACAAAAAACATGAAATATTTACCCCGGTTTCACTTTAATTGCACTGGATTGTTCTGGAACACAATCGGTCGCGCGCGGAATTTGAGACCGCAAACACAAATAAGAAAGCACGTGTGCATGCGACGAATGTCACAGGGCTACTGAGGGGTGCTACCTCACCTTCCCGAGGATATCACGGCAAGCCCAAGCGTCTATTGTTTACAGTTTTAGTAAATTGACTAAAATAAGTTCGTTGCGGACTCAGAGACCGCGCGCGACCGTTGGAAGGTTAAACACTCCAATCTCTGGTACAAAGATTCATGAGGAATAGTATAGCATTAGGCTACACCTCTCAGTTAATCTTAAATATTGATTTTTGTTAACCCGTCAAGCGCTAGGCCATTTTATTTTTTACGCGCCAAACGTCAGGGCATGTACGGAAGGTCTGGCAGGCACTAATGTAAAAAACTTAACAATCCAAGCTAGACGCCGAGCAACAATGAAAAGACTTGCATGAAAGTTAGAAAAAACCGCTATACCACATTTATTCCTCTATTAGAAAACAGTGGAGAGAAATATAAATGAAACCGGAACCTTAATGAAAAATCGTATTCCTAAATACGAGGGGTGATCCAAAAGTAATGATAATCGGTTAATTCCAGTGCACATAAAATCCAAGAAATTTTTGCTTGCTTATGTACCCACTAGATCAGAACTTAAAAAGAAATCATATAAACAGGCTACAATTCCTTTGGAATACCAATCGTCAAAGAGATAACATCAAAATGGAGAAAAATTTTATGAGAGCTCCGTCTGTTTAAAAAAATGTCTACCAAAGACACACAGCGACTTGGTAAAACATTGAGGGACTCTGCTCCTCCATATTCCACAGTTGCACGCTGGACCAAGGAGGTTAAGCTGGGCAGAACATCCATGGAAGATGAACATCGCGAAGCACGTCATCCACATCCCTCACTGAAGATAACGTGAAAAGAGTCGAAGATGTCGTATTGGCAGATCGAAGAGTGATCATCAGGCATATAACTGAGGTCACAGGGATCTCATATGGCAGTGTTCAAAGAATACTTGCGAGCTTGCTACCGAGAATGTTAACCGACGAGCAAAAGAAAATATTAGTCGACATTTCGAGGGTTAATCTCGAAAGGTTCCAAGCAGATCAGATTTTTTTATCACGTTTCGTGACCATGGGCGAGACCTGGATCTACCTTTTCGATCCTGAAACCAAACATCAATCAATGGTTTGGAACCGAGCCTCCTCCCGACGCCAAAGAAATTCAAAGTGTCAAGTTCGGCGGGAAAGGTTATGGCGTCCGTTTTTGGGAACGCTGAAGGAATAATTATGGTGGAATATTTGGAAAAGGGAACCATTATTTCGGGCTTATACTCTCGACTACACAGGCCAAAAAGATTGCAGGAGGCTATTAAAAAAAAGACGCGGCAAATTGCGAGCTGGAGTGCTGTTTCACCAAGACAACGCTCCGGCTCACAAAGCCGCAGTTGCGATGGCTGCCATTCAAGAAACGGGATTTGAACTGTTCAAACACATGTCCTATTCGCCAGATCTACATCCCAGTGACTTCTATCTATTTCCTCGGCTCAAGGAACGCCTTCACGGCAATAAATTTGCAAACGATAGCGAAGTGATGGACGCTGTTGAGGCTTTTTTGGAAGGTCAAGATAAAGATATTTTTTTCTAAGGGAATTCTGGGTTTAGAACAAAAATGGACTAAATGCATTGACTTGTTAGGAAACTATGTGGAAAATTAAATTATTTTTTTAATAACAATTGTGTTTAATATTCATTATCAATAATTACTTTTGAATCAACCCTCGTACTCACATCCTAAAAATAAAACCAAAGCGAAAAGTTAACTGAAATCGGAAAGGATGTTAAAAAACGGCAAGGGTGGCTTCGACAGCGTAGTAAGGCAAGGCAAAAAGATTATCTATAGAATCAGGCGTTACATTGCGAAAATCCATTATATTAAACACTAGCTGATACCCGCTCGCTTAGCTGGGCGCACGATATTTTATTGCGGAACCTAGATGTAACATATCAAGAAAAAAATTTTTGATGGGACCATCGTAAAATCCGTTTTTAGTGAGCGTCTACATTGCGAAATGAGTAACTATACTAAATTTCAAGTAATTCGGGTGTATAGTTTTAGAGATCTTGTGATAAGTCAGTCAGTGGTATTTCGATTATATGTACAGGGTTAGATAGATAGACAGGCGTAGAAACAACAAAAATTTACGTGCTTTCCGAGGCACGGAGGTGAAACACTGCCAATTTCCTGGCTCCGGGCTGCTACTGAAAATTTCTTGACAGAAAAACCCTATAACTGATTTTGGCCTAACCCAGGACCTCATGATTAGCAGTTGTGCTTACAGCAACTTTCTCAGACATATGAATAGCCCTAACAACAATTCAGTGAATCCCCTTTCCTGTTTTATCTTAACAACACCTTGGGTCACCACTGGCGAATTCAGTTCCTGCATGGAACAAGATAATTGTATGGCCTACAAATAATCATTTTGGTTCTAATGTTTGTTCATGTGTAATTAAAGAACAAAATTTTGTATGTACAGTACATCTACAACTACATGATGCAAGAGAAATTTGTGGTGATTTTTTAATTTTTGATATAGGTTTTTAAAATAAATTCTTTTACCTATGTCATCGCATCTTTATTACTCTTTTGAACCAAATGCAATTAGTGGCAAGTCGTTCTTCGAATGTATGTCTATCTTCAAAAGAATCAATCCAAATCTTGTTTTTCAGTAGTCTATAGAATAAAACAGATTCTGACTCAATATATAAAATAATTACTGATATTTTTTCAAGCGACTATATACATTTTAAAATATATTAATACATAAGTAAAAAAAAATTCTAAAGAAGCTCATTATTTTACATTGACAATTATTTATTTATTTAAACTAAAACTATCACGACAGGAATAACCTAATGACAGTGCAAGTCTTTTCATGCATAACAAAATGCAGTCATTAACTGTAACAAATTGTAAACAATCCTACCCTAGTGAACTCACTCAAGGTGCAACAGAATAGGTGAATGTCTTCAGCCATTCTATTAAGAAAGCATAATTTTTATGCTAAAGGCCGCTTGTCGAGTAAATTGTACCGCCTGAATACACAGCCCAACCGCGGATTACACTTGTGTTCCATAATGCCACTATAACATTATTTTGTGTGCATGGGCTACAGTAACCACTTGCCATTAGGTAACTTGTAGGTTTTTAATAATATCACAAAATGTGCATATCTTACCTATTTCATGATTCCCGCTTTCTTCAAATTTAGAATTTCTTCCTCAACTTTAACAGATTCAAGGCTGAACATTTCGTTCTTACAATCATTTTCTATATCACACTCTACTGGCCTGATATCTATATGACTAATTGGTGTGAATTGAATCTTATCTCTAGCCACATGCGATTTTGGTATTGACTGAAACCAAATTCTTTTGTTAAATAAGAGAAAAAGCCAGTGTAGTGGTGCCGTAGCATCCATGCTACCATA
Source organism: Parnassius orleans (assembly GCA_029286625.1). Lineage (NCBI taxonomy): Eukaryota > Metazoa > Arthropoda > Insecta > Lepidoptera > Papilionidae > Parnassius > Parnassius orleans. The sequence continues at coordinate 244,171 of JAGSMP010000996.1, read as the reverse complement.
CCATTCCGCAGATGTCGTAAAAAGGGACAGAGGGAAACTGAAACAGGTGGGCAGCAGCATTTTCTTGATAACAACTCAGACTACTATAAACTGCGGTTGCCAACCTGCCAAGCGTGGCAAATTTAGTAAAACCCCTCTTATATGAAGCAATCTATGAGGGACTTTTATAGGTTTTAATGGATGGAATGGATAATACCATGGACCCTCCTGCAAGCAACTGCTCCAGAACTGCATTTGACTCAATAGCCTGTTGTTGTAATGTTCTGCAACGAATGAGTCTTGCATGACAGGTGAAACAGACAATAATGGGCTCCTCATCCTGATCCATCTGAAAATATGAAAGTTCGTCATAAATATGGAAAACTACTTAAATATACAAGTTTGTAATGAAATCTATTGGCTACCGCAATCCTCTTCAACATCATTTTTTTATAACATCGAAGTGACAAATAAACTTACAATCCACCTGATGGTAAGTGGCAGCTGCAGCCCATATGCACCTGCAACGAACTTCCAGCAAAGGCTACAGATGCGATGTTACCTCTGAGGACTAAGATGTAATGCTTCATTGCCTGTTATTATACTGGCTCTCAATGTCCAGTAGAGCCGACCCACCTGTGATACAACAATAATATAACTGCAGTGAATTAACGAAAATAGGTTGAACAAAATATAGGAAGCCACACAGCAATAATTTTGATCACAATGGAGACTATTCATTAGCACAGGGCAGGATTATATTGCATGTGTGTGTAAGCAAGTATGTAATGTATGTACATTAATCCCTTCTCTGATAGAAATATGAGAGTGAGGGAACTTCTCGTGTCTGTAAGCACATGTGCACTGTAATCTCCCACTTTAATAGTCCATATAACAGCTTTAAGCGGGTGAAAGACCAAATCAAGGTACATACTAATTTCTTGACAGAAAATAGCAATAATACTCAGTAATATGTACTAGAACAGACACCGCGAAAAAATCTATGTAGCAGGGCGGGTCGCGTGGAAGGAGGCACAAGGTACCTTTTTATGGCACAAACTCGGTAAGTTTGAGTCCGCGGGCTCTAATGCGTGTTGCAAACAACTAAGTCTCGGTGTCTCTTCTAGTACGTAGTAGGATTTCAGGCTACTTGTAGTTTTTCAGGTTCTGGTTGCATTTGTCTGGTTGCACTATATTTGACGCTGCACCTTAGCTTCAGCCCCGATGCATCGCATTTTATATCAGGCAAATTATAATGCATTTCTCCGGCGATAACAACAAATTACCACAACTTCATAGTTGCAATAGAAATATTAACAAACTTACAAAACTGTTCGTCAATGTTTTGTACAAATTTCGGAGACTAGTCTTCTTTAGTACAAACATGCGTACATTAGCGCATAAACAAATTCTACAGACTTCACTAAATGCCATTCCTGTTTCAAATAACATAATTATAATTCAATACACTTTATCAATTAACCAGTTTTGAAAAATATTAACCACTCAAGCATAGATTACTGTATATATACTAGAGACACTCAAGCGTCGATTGTTGTTGTTGTTTTTATTATTCGCTCGAGAGAGCAGGCAAAGGAACTAAGCCATACAGCCTTATCTTTTTTATTTTGAATATATAGAATTTTAAGGTGTAAAGGCCGGAACCAAGTCTTATTTTTCTTCTTTCCGTCTCTTCAAAATCCATAGTCTTATTTTCTTTCATTCTTCATATTTTCAAAAACCGTAAAGGCTAAAGCCAAGTCTTCTTTATATCACTGACTTAGAAGTATATGGACTGGTCATACCTACAAAATTAGCGTGACTACCTACAATACACTGGCGCATAAAATGGCCGCCTTTTATAGGGTAACTCAGCAATATGGGCAGCTGATATCGATATTTTTACTAATATGAATTTGTTCTCATTTGATATAATTGAATTTGTTGCTTTATTTAGTAGTAGTTACTTACGTACTTTATTTTAGTAGTAGGTATTTATATAGGTACAGGGCTATATTTTCAATCGTCAAATAACTTATCTTAGGAATAAATAATGTGTCTGGCAGTTTTATGGCTTTTGTGTAGATAGAAATTAAATCCGTAGCCTAATTGTGTAACACACCAAAATGACAAACCATACCAATTTGACAGTTTAACAATATCCATTGCGTTGTTTTTGTTGTCGAGCAAACGAATTTTTCAATCACATGAAGCAATGGATATTGTTGGGTTGTCAAATTAGATTTGGATTGCTATTCCTTAAGTTTCGCTTGAGCTGCTTCACCAGGCTTCACCGCATACGTACACTTACGCAGTGCATACTCTGCTACAGATTTCTTGTATTAGGTACAGTCAAACAAAGAGTTAAGTATGCTGGCAGCTAACTTGCAACTTGTTTTAAACAATGTTCTGAGTGTGCTAAGTACTTACTCAAGTTTTTACATCATTTATATAATTATGAACAAAGTTAAAAAGTTATAACGCACACAATAAAAATGAATATTGACGGAGTAGTGGGAAGATTCTTGAGAAGATTTTTTGCTTGTATACCAAATTTGTTTACTGTACAATATTACTGGGATGGAGATCCCATATCCCATATTATAGTATTTTTAATATAAAATATATATATATATATATATATATATAAATATAAATATATATATATATATATATATATATATATATATATATTAAGATTTTAAATGAAAATATTATTTTCGCAGGTAGGTACATTAATTTCGTTTATTTGAAATTGAAAATATGGCATGATCATGAAACATGATATCCGGGAATTATAATTTATTAATATTATTTATTCATTTCTGAACAAAATTAAACTATTTAAATAATTTCTAGTACAACACTTTGTCACTGCTTTTTGACAGTTTGACAGCAGATCTACCACAAAACTTGGCGCTTAACATGGCGGCGCAGTCACGCATGGATGAGCTAATAACGTCACACGAAAGTGTTACGAAAATAAGCACTTGACAAAGTGACAAAACTGTTTTTGACAAGTGTGTGTCGATATTATAGATATTTGTATAACTATTATTTCTATAGTAGAATATGCCGCCTCCATAGGTATATCTCTATGCTTTATATTGAATTGAGTGATCAGTGACAGGCTGACAGATAAACAAAAAGAAAATATTTTTTTATAACTGGCTTTACGGCTTTGGGTTCTGAGCCTGAAGTTCAATGTATAGTTATCCTTCATAGTACACTGCTTAACAATATGTTGATGCGTCACATTGTGCAGCCCTTGGGAGATTTTGACGGCAACTTGAGCCAGCAGACAGCTGACAGTTGGCGATGGTATCTCAAGGCGCCTAAGCAGACAGACACATTATCTTGAGAATCACATCACCATCAAAGCACTTGTTTCACCGTTTCCACTAATAGTTCACATGCGCAGACATTTAATACACAAAATCGCACCACTTTTACATATCAAAATCTAATTCAAACCATTATTTAAACAATAATACAGGAGCAGCAAACCGCCGCCGGTCAAGTTCCCGCCAAAAACCACTCAAGCGTCGACATTCGACAATAACCACTGATAATAACCGATTAACCACCAACACACCAACTTAGTTAGATCTATGGTCAAGCCAAAGAGTTTAGTAGGTCAGGCCAAAGACAATTTTTTTTAAATGAAGGTAAATATAACTTAGAGTCATTTCTAGTCAAAAATAAAAAAATATCAACAAGTAAAATCCCCACCATATGTATGGCCAAAAATGAACAGGTTTTGAGATAAAACGAATTTTAAAGATTTTTCAATAATCACCCAGAATTTCTTATCAAATTCTAAATAAAAATAAAACCTTTTTTTGTATGCTTTCTTTTAAGTTTATTTATTTTCTTGAAGCTTTAACCAAGCAAATACAATCATAAAAAGTACAAAAAGTATTCAGATTAAAAAATTATGAGTCTTAATTTAAAAAAAAATCTTTTTTTACTCTTTATGTATCATAAAATGTTACGTACTTCAAAAAATAACTATGACATGAGACATAAAAATATTTAAAAAAAAACATGCCCATTTATTCAGCTATCCAAAAAGGTAATAATATCCCGGTGAAGACATTTATTCATAACGTACAGTCGATTAAACTAATGTGGGCAATTTCTAAACTTTTTTTACTAAGTTTTTTAACAACAAAACGAGTCCACTCGCTGAATCGCTCTCGTACAGCATTTGTACCGGTTGGTAATAGTACGGATGTTCGCCTGACAGGCGCACCACCGACCATACCTTCTACTATGACATACCGAGCCGGCGTGTTACAATATTCGTTGAGATGTTAGGGTCGTCAATATAATGTTGCATAATTGTTTCTTTATCGTCAGGTGTAAAACGTCGTGGTCTGCCAGTATCCACTTGATTTTTGTGAAAAGTGCCGCTTTCACTTAATCGTCGATAGGTAGCTCCGAATACAGAAACGTGGGGAAGCTTGCGATTAAGAAAGCAACGTTGGTATTCTCTTCGAGCCCCAGCAACGTTGCCATCAGCAAAACCATAACAGTACATGATTTCGGCATATTCTTTATTAGAATATGACGCCATTTTAACTTCGACGCACAAAAACAGTAACAATGAACGGTCACTAACAGCAATAATAACAATAACGATAACGACTGAAAACATTAACAAATGAATTAACGCGATGAGAGTTTATTAGAAGAAAGCTTAAATACGTGCTTGAGCAGCGATAGTAGAACCTAACTAACGAGCGTTGCTACCGACTCAATTTAAAATGGCCGTCTGCTTTCTGAATAGTTATGAACAACCAATCAGACGCCAAGTGACTAAAAGTGTGCAAGTTCGTTCCTAAGAGCAATCATTCTTTGCCGTTCTCTACCTGCGTTAAGTAGAAGACCCTTTTATTATTATTATTATTCATTTATTTCACCGGGATATTATTACCTTTTTGGATAGCTGATTAAATAGGCATTTTTTTAAATAATTTTATGTTTCATGTCATAGTAATTTTTTGAAGTACGTCACATTTTATTATATATAGTGTAAAAATATATTTTTACACTATAAAAAACCCATAATTTTTTATTTGAATACTTTTTGTACTTTTATTTCGCTTCTTTGAAGCTTCAAGAAAATAAATAAACTTAAAAGAAAGCATACAAAAAAAGGTTTTATTTTTATTTAGAATTTAATACGAAAATTATGAATAATCAGTGGTAGAGCCACGCGGCAGCTTTTGCTGTCGAATGGATGGGCTGGCTCAAACCGGGGTGGTACCACGACCTCACAGAATACCAGCGTGAAGTAGAGGTTTACTTCTGCATTTCGCCTGGTGAGTGCAGGTGGCCGGAGGCCCAATCCCCCAATCAACATGGTAGCGGAATTAAATCTTAGACTACCCCAGGAGGTACCAGCACCCTGGAGAATCCTCGCTGAGCATCCACGCCCATGCACCCTACTTTTTGAGCGTGGTGCTCAGGCTGCCCCGCGTATTCTGGGGCAAAATTCGCTCAAGACGAAACCTGCTCGGGGTAAGCGGAGCAAAAGACAAAGGCAACCCTGCTACGCTTTCCGTGGATTTCTGCAATATCAGGGGACTTATTCAAACCTTAACGCCGTCCAATATCTGGAGACGGCAAAGCCGTTTTGTTTTTCTAACCGAGACACAGGTGTCCTCTCCGGCTGATACTTCATATCTCTCCTGCCCGGGGTACAAATTGAACACCTTTGTGCCCCGGCTGGGGTTTGCGTACGTCAGAGAGACATCTGTTATCGACGCCTCGGCAGTCTTGAAGGTACGGACCGTCCATCCTATGGCTGCGCGTAGACAGCGACGACCATCCTCGCGTCTACGGGTGCCTCTATAGGTCCCATAGCGGTAATGCCGACACAGACCGACTCATCGACCACGTCCAAATAGCTGCAGACTCGTGCTACAACAGGTCCCTTCCGCAGAGATCGTGATGCTCGGTGATTTTAACGCCCACCACGCTGAATGGCTTGGTTCCCGTTTAACCGATCATGCGGGTAGATCTGTTTATGACTTTGTTTTGGCATATGGTCTGACACAACTGGTTACTTCGCCTACGCGGATCCCAGATGTGGAAGACCATGTACCTTCCCTGTTGACCTTCTGCTGACCTCTCATCCGGACGGATATCAGGTCTCAGTCGATGCCCCTCTGGCTCTTTCGGACCATTGTCTGATCCGAGCACGGTGCCACCACGCTCCCATCGCAGTTGCGATCTGCAGCCGCCGCCGTGTTTGGCACTATAGGTCAGCCGATTGGGATGGGATGCGGTCTTTTGCATTCTATCCTTGGGGCGGGTTTGCTTCGCCGATGATCCCAACGTTGTTGCTGATTCTGTCACTGATGTGGTACTTCAGGAATGGAATTATTTATTCCATCATCTGTGGTGCCTATCGGAGGCAGAACTCAGCCATGGTTTGGTCGCCCTGTAAAGTTTCATCACGCTATAAGCAGGAGTGTTACGGGCCTGGGCTGACGCATCAACGTCCCGGGATGTAAGCACTAGCGCTCTTAAAAGAAGTATAATTCCGCCTCCAGGTCCTTCAAAAGTGTCATTGCTAAGGCAAAGTCAGAGCACATCGGCAGAATTGGCGAGAAACTAGTTCGCCTCCTACGGGAACACGTGCATTCTGGTCTCGCCAAGGCTGTCCAAGGAACTTCTGTCAGCCATCTCTGCCATCTCTGCACAGGGTGGACGACTCACTGGCCCATGACGCAAAGGAGAAAGGCGATCTGCTAGGCTCTCTTTGCTTCCAACTCGACTCTTGATGACGGGGAACATACCGCCTACCATCCCGCGGTGTGAGTGCTCCATGCAGGAAGTGCTGTTTACACAGCGCTCGGTGCGTAAAGCACTTCTCTCCTGGACGTCAACAAGTCGAGTGGGCCTGATGGAGTCCCACCTATTGTGCTGAAGACGTGTGCCCGGAGTTGGCACCGGTTTTAACGTCTTTTCCGGTACTCCTACCCTAGGCGTAGTCCCGAACTCATGGAAGGCAGCTTTGGTGCACCGATCCCCAAAAAGGCGACCGCTCAGATCCGTCCAACTACAGGCCTATCGCTATCACCTCCTTGTTCTCCAAAGTAATGGAAACTGTTATCAACTGCCAGCCCATGCGGTACCTTGAGGATCACCAGCTGATTAGTGACCGCCAGTACGGTTTCCGTCGAGTTCGCTCAGCTGGTGATCTTCTAGGTTACCTAACCCAGATGGGCGGAGGCAGTGGAGTCCAAGGAGAGGCGTTGGCCGTTAGTTTGAACGCAGCGAAGGCCTTCGATCGGGTTTGGCACAAAGCGCTTTTCGAAGCCCTTCCTATGGGCTTCCCGAGAAATTGTGCAATTGGATCACTAGTTTTCTTGCAGATCGGAGCATCAAGGTCGTAGTAGACGGTGCATGCTCCGATTACAAGCCCATTAACGCTGGTGTTCCACAGGTGCGTGCTATCACCAACGTTGTTTCTTCTGCATATCAATGATATGTTGCAAACTGGTAACATTCATTGCTATGCAGACGACAGCACTGGTGATGCTTTATACACCGGCCGTGCCAATATTTCTCGGAAAACGTCACTGAGTACCGGAACAAACTTGTGTCGAAGTCGAGACTTTGTTGAACAAAGTCTCAGACTGGGGCGACTAAATCTAGTCCAGTTCAATCCCCAGAAGACACAAGTTTGCGCGTTTACTGCTAAAAAGAACCCTTTGTCGTATCTCCTCAGTTTCAAGGCACTCTTTGTTGCCTCAGCCAGTATCGGAATCCTCGGTGTCGACATATCGAGTGATGTGCAGTTTCGTGGTCACTTGAAGAGAAAGCCAAATTGGCCTCTAAAAGCTTGGCGTGCTCAGCAGAGGGACAGTATTTCATGCCGGCACCGCTTGCAACTTTACAAGGCGCAAGTTCGGCCCCACATGGAATACTGTTCCCATCTCTGGGCAGGGCCCCAGTGCCAGCTCCTTCCACTTGACCGCATCCAGCGCAGAGCAGCTCCAATCGTCGACGACCGAGTTCTGTCCGATCGGCTTGACTCACTGGCACTGCGTAGAGATGTTGCATCTCTTGTGTATTTTATCGCATGTACCACGGGAGTGCTCTGAGGAATTGTTCGACCAATTCCAGCCGCTCAATTTCACCATCGCACATCGCGACAGAACTCGAGATACCATCCATACCATCTGGATGATTGGCGGTCCACCACTGTGCGATTTAGAAGAAGTTTTCCTCGCACAACTTCCTTGTGGAATCGATTACCACCAGCGATTTTTCCGGACCGATACGACTTAGGGACCTTCAAGAAAAGAGCCTACTCTTCTTAAAAGGCCGGCAACGCATCTGCAATTCCTGGTGTTGCAGTTGTTCATGGGCGGCGGTAATCACTACCATCAGGTGAGCCGCATGCCTGTTTGCCCTCTCCTATATAAAAAAAAATACTCTCAAGACCTGTTCATTTTCGACCATACATATGGTGGGTCAAATTTGTAGTATTTTGACTCCCTTATCATACTCTGCCAGGAAGTCGTCGAGTTCCCAGTAACCCTATATAATATGGTTTTTAAGGGAGAGTAAACTAATTAGATTTTTGTGTTTGATTAATAACCATCGTTTCATAAATGCGTACCTATGTTTTATTGAGCTAAAACATACCTTATAATTATCATTTACCTAATATTTACAAATATGTACTTACATAATCAAATTAATAACTTAAGTACAATAACCCATAGGCATCAATTTTACGCTTAGCATAATGGGCATTGAGCGATACGCACACTCTATACCTTGCTTATTTGTACTCTAAGTTCTGAATACTCTTATCTAATATTTTAAGGGTTTCTTCTAATTATTACATACTCTTTGGCGGGGTTTATAAGTTTGACAAGTAGTTCGCCATTTGGACGTAGATAGAGGATTGACTAGATAGAGCATTCACGTATGCTTTTGAGATAGAAATAGGCGGGATGTACTTTCCCTGGGTTACCAGATATTGTTCCATTTCCCCCGTTATGGGTTTCTTTATATTCACAGCACTTAAATTCATACAAAAAACTTATTTGTTACCATAAAAAAATGTTCTTTTATAATTCAGATGATTAATTCATTTCTCTTGAAAATACATTCTGTTACTAAAAACTACGGGCGGAAACGGCGTAAAAACAGAATCATCATTCCGTATTCAACGGCGCATCGACGATTTTACTTGACATTCAATAAACTCTTTGGATTTCGACGGCACTAAGTAAAGACGCTACTACACTACACTCCTAAACTATACTTAGATAAGTAATACCTATCTCTTGTCAAAAACATCTTTATTACATTATTTATGTCAATTAAATGGAAATTATCATCATTATTACCATGATAATTTCCATTTAATTCTTATGCTGTTGCATCCTAAAATGCTACAACTTACCATCTTTTTCACCTTACGTAATAACTAAAACCCACAAAAAACACTAAATTCAATTACCTGTTTGCTTATAATATCAATGTTATTCACAAAAGCTTGACATCTTTTATGTCAAATAAAGGAGGCAAAACAATCAAAAACGCATACCTAGAAAAAGACAAGAAATATAGTTTTGCTTCTCCCTTACTCTTATGTCTAACTATATACGTGCATTCCTTTCGCACGCTGATGACGTCACTGAATGTTTAGTCTATAAGATACTAAGTCTATGAACTAACTTGGCAAGGTTTTGGCATAGTGGGGGAAAGTTTGCGCATGTACAACGGGACGTACTAATCGCGCGCTCGGAAGTCAACTGGCCAACCAATCGCGCGCTCGGACGCCGACTGACCAAACAATCGCGCACTCGGAACGATGCTACTTCTTCCCGCGCCCCGCTTGATAACCAAAGAGATCTAAAAAACGACTTCTGCGCATAAAACGAATCTTGCCAAGTTAGACGCCGGCAACTAGGGTAAAACACTCAGTCAGCCTTTTAGTTAGGACTAAAATTTGATTCGACTCTATTTTAAATATTAAACATTATGAATAAAAACAATCAATATTCCCAGTAAGGTTATTTATTAAATTTACTAAAGAAATTAACAAAACATTATATTTATAATAGAATTATATAAAAAATCAACATTAAACAAATTATGTCACTTTTCACCAGTAGCCTCATTTCTCCACAAGTCAGCCATGTCTTACCCTGTAGTCAGCCTCTCACTTATTCTTGCATATTTGGCATAGAAATTATTTATTATGTATATTTCCAAATATCATCATCATCATCATCGTTACAGCCAAGCCTCCCCCAAGGAATGCCACAAAGCACGGTCCCGAGCCACCTGCATCCATTGACTTCCTGCATGTCCTACCAAGTCCTCACTCCATCTAGTGAGGGGACGCCCTACACTTCGCCTGCCGGTACGAGGCTGCCACTCGAGAACCTTTCTTCCCCATCGATTGTCGGTTCTTCGAGCTATATGGCCGGCCCATTGCCACTTCAGCTTACCTTTGGGCTATGTCGGTTACTCTGGTTCTACTGCGGATATCCTCGTTTTAAGTCTATCACGCAGAAAAATGCCGAGCATAGCCCTCTCTATAGCTCGCTGAGCGACTTTGAGGTTCCTCATACGGCCAGCAGTGAAGGACCACGTCTCGGGTCCATAGGTCATCACTGGCGCGGCAACACGCACTGGTTGTACAATCTAATTTTGAGGTTTTGAGGTATGTCTGACGAAAGATGTGTCGTAATCTCCCGAACGCTGCCAAGCAGAGTTGAACTGTCGATTGACCTCTCGTTCGAAGTTGGACTTCGATTTTCCGACGATATAGTCCTTGCGGCAGAATCGCACCACACAATCTAAGCACTATGCTCAATGACCTCAATAGTGTCTCCCAACGGATAGGTCTTAAGATGAACATGGACAAAATAAAAATCGTGTTTAACGTCCATGTCACACCTTAGCCGGTAGTTGTTGGGAGCACTAAGCTCGAAGTTGTTGACGAATTTCTTTTTTTGATTTTCTTCTTCTTTCTTTGTTTTAGCTTCAAATCTCTTAATTTTTTTAATCAATATAACATTATTTTTCTGTTGCATCACTCTCCTATTTCTCCCATTTCTAATCGCCGCCATAGCTTGTGTTAATTGCTCTTCTTTGTATTGATGGATGGATTTTAAACATGATAGAATTCTAAAATAAATGATTTTCATGCTAAAATAACCGTGCATAATTAACCCTTATCAAAAAGGCTTTAAGGTTCTATTTTGTGCAACAGGACTAACGGCTGACTACTGGATTTTTAGACTCATTGGTCGGCCCCTGACATGCAATTACATTTGTACGCGGCTGACTACTGGTAAAATACACTTTTCGCCTTATAAGAGTTAAACCCAAAGTAATGAGCAAAATTGGTACTATTCGTTCCGTTACTTTCTACTACATATAAGAAAATCACGAAAAAACCAGTAGTCAGCCACTTATGGCTGAGTACTGGATCTACCTTAAAATTCGAAACCCACTAGTCGGCCACCTAAATTACAACATATTAAACAAATAAAATGCATGTAATAGTTAATTTTATCACAAAATAAACATTTTATTGTAACACAGTATAACAATCCACCACAAATTACAACAAATACACACAAAAATTTACCGAAAACTCGAGCACGTTTCCTTAAGAAAAAAATTGCAACAGCGACGCATCTAGTCGTCTTTGGCAGCAGTGTAAACTAACAAGTGTAGCTCGTCAACCTGACATGATATTGGTTCGTAGGTGTGCATATTAGTCAATAAGGAGACACAGATTCAATTAAACGTTATTTTAAAGGTGTAAACAAATTTCAACACTATTTATATGGAAATAATGTCTGTAAAGGCTGAATACTGGTGCGGGGCTGACTACCGGGTGTTTTACCCTCATTTTAATTATTCTGATGTCCTTGCATGTTAATTATTTTCATGCTAACACTACTCTCATTTCCATTGTTTTCGGTTGTCAGGCCTTTTTTTATTTATTTATTTCATAATTCTTGTACGTACTTTCTTTTCTTTCTTAATATTTTTGACCTTTAGCTAGCTTTATTAATTAGATATCGGAATCGGAGTTTTAATTCACCTCATTTATATTTTATTTCATGATATTTATCATGGGTACTTTATACGTATGGGCCCCCATTTACCCCCATTTTATATTACTTTTCATAACATTCATTTCATTTTATTGGTACATAAACTTTTTTTATCATACTGTATCAAGGTAAACTGTACTTTGGTTAATGTACCGTGGGTAAATATACTGATATACTGTAGGTAACATTCAAGGATTTATTTACGTCTCTAATCCATAAAAGTCAGCATATGGAAAATGTACAAAGTTATTTAGGGGGAGGCTGAGCATCTGTTGCGACATGTACCAGTATCCGATGACAATTATGAATGTTGTTGGGTTATTAGATCGTGATATATTCTACGTTGATTGTGTGCTTATGAACTTTTTTTATTGTTACTCTTGTTTTGTTTGCCACCGTATGTTAATAAAATAGGACAATTGCCATTATTGTTCTTTGGGGCGGTGTTCGGATTGATTTGCTTGCGTTGTCGCCAACAGATGGCGTTGGGCGTTATTTGTGTCGCGATGTTGTTTGATACACACGGTTTGCTTAAGAGCCGTAGGGATTGTTCGCATTGTGACATTCCGCTTGCGCCATCGCCCCTGTGCGGTCGTGCGCTAGCGGAGTCCGCCAGCTGACCGAGCACCCGTCCCTGTACTAGAGTTGAGCGTTACCGTTGCTTTCACGCAATGATGCAACCAGTTACATTTTTTTAAGAAACCTGTTGCGACAACAGGTTTTTCTGCAACAGGTTTCTAATAACCACGTAATCTTAACACTTTGTTTAAGTACTATTATATTGTTTTGTATAGTCGTTACTAGGTAGCTAACTATTTCGTTATGAAACTAAAGCAATGAAAATATAATTTATTGGTGGGTAAAACTTAAATAAACAATTGTTTACAGTATGATGTACCAACATTTTTTTTTGACTTTTGAAATATTCAATTGACAAACCTTTTGGTTGAAAATTGTCATTATGTCACTAATCGACGCCGGGAAATAATATAACTAAAAAGAAACAAAATTGACAACGTATTGGTAGCAGTGTTAACGCATTTAGCAATTGGCGCAACCTATTGTGCAATAACGTTTAGTTTTTGGACGTTACTGAAAAACCTAATGCGCGATTTGTCGTAACAGGTTATTTATTTTCGACGCAACCTGTTGCTGTAACAGGTTGCGAAAAAACGACTCATCTCTACCCCGTACGGATCTTCTCCATCAGTCAGTTCAGTCGAGGAATTGAACGTCACCCTGTCCTGTCCCCATCAGCTACCGCCGCCGCCCCGTGCGGTTGTGTAGCTGACCACGCCCTGTCTCCGTACGGTTGAGAGTGCCTCCCCTGCAGCCAGCGCCGCCGCCCCGTGCGCTTGTGTTCACTGTCCACGCTCACCGTCCCGTACGGTGAGTGCCCTCCGCCTCGGCTAGCAGAGCCGCCCCTGCTGTGGTCGTAGCTGTGTCTCACTGTCCCTGCACGGTGGGAGCCTCCTGTCTCCCGCCAGCCGCCCCCGTGCGGTTGTGTTGTGCGCCCGCGCTCACCGTCCCCGTACAGTGAGCGCCTTCCCTTCCCGCCTCCACTAGCGCCGCCGCCCCCGTGCGGTTGTGTTAGCAGACCGTGCTCGCCGTCCCCGTATGGTGAGTACATTCTCGCTCATGCGAATCCCACACCTTCACTCCAGCACCGCCGCCCTTTGCAGCTGTGTTGGTTGACCCGCACTTCCGTCCCCGGATGGTTGTGCCCCACGCCTCCCACCCCGAGGGAGGTCGTCTCAGATTCGGCGGAAAGGCCATACAGGCCAAAGCCGTTCCCAGGTGGTGTTTAGTGGGTAAGGCACTTCTTCAAAGCTGCGTGGTATGCTGAGCATTTACCACCTCAGTCAGACAGACGCCATAGTTACAGATTTATTATATATATATATATATATATTTATATATATATATATACTATATATATATGAATGACTAATTAGAGTCGGGCAACAATTTAGACTGAACGTTTTTAAATTTTTTTGTTAACGAAATTAAATCTTTCCTTCCTACTTTTTGGCTTAGGACTACTAATTAATAAAAGTTTTAAAATTGTCTCTAAATTCAATATACACGCGAAATAACTATTTAAAAATTAGGTCACTGTCAGTAGGTATCGTAATCAGTTCACAATAACAACTGAATTTACAAAAAATCCAAACAAAACTTTTACTTCCTCGAATATAAACTTAATTCTTATTACTTACGCGACGTGTCCGGCCGTGGTGTCATATTTTGAAAATACTTGCATAGGAATTCGACCCGTTTTCCATGTTAGCCTACTATGAATAAGGAGCAAAGTCGTATAAATAACAAAAATACTTTGAAGTTCAAAGTATTTTTATTCTAAATACGATTGAATTTTATTCCTATCAAGATATGGATCATTTTCCCATGCAAGTATTTTCATGTGTAGTGCTCAAGTTCTTCGAGCATCTGACTTACAACACATACTTTACTTTCATACTTGCAAGTATTTTTTGCTCGTAAAAGGGCGCCGTACTTTGAAGTGAAAACCTGGTAGCGTAAATACGTCTCATTGCGACGCGAGCGACGTGTCCAGCCGTGGTGTCAAAATTTGAAAATACTTGCATAGGAATTTGACCCGTATTCCATGTTATCCTACTATGAATAAGGAGCAAAGTCGTATAAATAAAAAAAATACTTTGAAGTTCAAAGTATTTTTCATTCACAAATACGATTGAGTTTCTTATTGCTATTGAGATAAGATCATTTTCCTATGCAAGTATTTGAACAACACATACTTTCATACTTGCAAGTATTTTTTGCTCGTACCAGGGCGCCGTACCTTGAAGTGAATACCTGGTTTTAAAACCTGGTAGCGTAAATACGTCTCATCTTTAGACCCGACCACAGCCTCGCAGTTTTCGATTTTTTCGCGTATAATGCCAATAATCCGTCGAATTGAGTACCTTCCCCTTTTTTTGAAGTCGGTTAAAAATGGTAAGTAGGTAAATTATCTGAGTTTCAAAGACGTTCACGTTGTTATAATCTTAATTTTCCTCGATGCTGCATATTAACCTTCCTCACATTGAACAATAATGTTTTTATGTTCAGCAGTGGCTTAGCAATGAGTTGCAACTCTGGGGCCGCGGGTTTCCGGAACAAGTATTTGTATGACCTACAAATAATTGTTCCGGGTCTAGATGTTTGTCCTCGTGCAATTTATGTTTGTTAACTGCCTCCACGATACAGGAGAAAACCCTAGTGTGGGGGTAACGTTTTTTTTAACAAAATAAAAAAAATTAAAGAAATACTAATACGTAATATGGTGAGTGAAGAGAACCGGAAACCCTTTTTACTGGAAAAAAAGGCATTCCATCTTAGTCCTCGGGTGACAACGCATCTGCATTTTGATTCTTTATTGAGGATAGATGTAGATGTCTATCGGTCACCGCAACCACTTACCATCAGGTGGACTGTGCGCTCGTTTGTCATCCTATCCTATAAAAAAAATACATTGCATAACACCTCGGGTGTATTCTACTATATACCAACTAATATCAAAGGATTCAATTTGTTTTTTCACAACACCTAACCCTACAGTAGAAGCGGTCTTAACAAAGGCGCGTAACGGGCTAAGTGATACAGACACTCGCACGCGGACGTAAGGTGCATTTTGATTTAATACGCGCGCCGCATAATTTTTTTTCGACGATATAAACGGTAGGCTAATTTCAGGAAGGTCACTTCCGAGGCGTGCAAAGTATTATGAACATTAGAGACGTTGTAACTAAGTTTAAACTCGCAAGTTTGCTATCAGAGAGTAATCCTTCTGTTCTTGTACTATTATTTATTCTGTGTTAAAACTAAATAATCTTTTAACTCATTTTACATGGTACAAATATAATCAAGTTTATATTTTTGACTCATAGTATTGATTTTATTTAAAAAAATAGTATTAACTTCAACTGTCTGCTACAATCATTGCATCCAAAGCACGTGGGTTGATGTATCACTCTTGCTTTCACTGGTGGGCAACGGAGGCCGTGTGAGGGTAGATTTGAAAAATTACGTATTATTGTGGCGAGTGCTGTAAAAACGACAAATTAGTGTTATTGAAGATGGTTAAATATAGAGATATTCGAAGTTTTTTGCTAGGCATGATTATACAAGGCAACGAGGAAGCTATTTAATAGAAGTAAAGTTCTTTTAAACCGCCGCATGATGGCCATATCATCCCGCGGGTGTCGTAAGAGGCGACTGAGGGAAACTAAAACAGGAGATGGGTAAAGCAACATCTCTGGCGACCACCACTAGAAAACTACGGTTGCTTGCCAAGCGGCAACTACGGAAAATCCTGTTTAGCAGCGCAAGCTGTAACTATGATGATGACGATGAAGGGTGAGAAATGAGCCTGTAGATTTACTAAGATAAAATGCTACAGTACTAGTAAAAAGGGTCTCCGGTTCTCTACACTCAGCTTACGAAACAGAGCAGCGTTAAGCTCCTATTTCACGCTGGTACATTTTGTAAGAGCGTGGTTCTTTCCCCGTCGAGCTGACCCATTCGTGCTACAACCATAGCTGCATTGTGTCACAATAATGCTTCGGATATGGTTTTGGTAATCAAGGTGTAAAATAAATGAAGCCTAAACGATTGATTACATTGATTACAAAAGTAACAGTTTTATGTTATGCTTATATGCTCTCCTTTTTAGTTTTATGCCATTTGTTCATTAAACTTTATTCCAGCTCTACATAGGAATAGGAAAGCTACTTAAATACTTGTGCTCAACTCCGACCCATTTACAAACCACGGAATTTCCTGGAATTATTTGCCATTCCATATAATTTAAAACCGTTTTCTCAACAATTTTGATTGGAATAAATAATAATTGAATATTGCCAGTTTGTTTAACTATCATACTTTTATATTTGATATAGTCGTTTTAAATATGATTAAAACAATTAATTATTAAAACGATTACAGGAACATTGACACTCAACTCCGGGGAGCGACTACAAGAATTCGACCGACGACATCTGATTATTAAGGACCTCACCGAAGAAGCTTAGTGAGTTTTGGACGACGTAATTATATACTGCTGCTGAGTGAGGAAGGACATCCATATTCCATATTACTCTACAATTTTACTCACACCGCACGTAACAATACTGACCTGTCGCGAGTTCGTCGACTTCTTATTCGCGCGTTTGGCTACGGCTTCTTCAAATGAAAGTATGTAAAATGGAGCCGCTTCTCATGGAGATCCTAGAGTATTTCGTAAAGCTCACACTTGAATGGTTTCAAGCCGGTGTGGATCTGAGATAATCGTTGATTTTTTAAATAGAATAACTCTACACTCACCATACGAAACACAATTTTCTCACAAAAGCTGCTATTTTATGCTCGTATTCTGTGAGAGCGTCGTACTATCCCGGTCGAGCCGATCCATTAGTGCTACAACCATAATATAGCTGCAGCGTGGTTCAACCACGTGTAGACGACCGACGACCACAGCATCATAGCGATATAGTTATGATGCTGTGTGGTGATGTGTGAGACAATCCACTACCCCATATCGTCTCATGGGTATCATAAGAGGCGACAAAGGGAACCAACTAGGAGATGGGCAATGTCTGCCTGATTATAACTGAAAATAATTAAAACCGCGATTGCCAACCAACCCACGTGCATGGCAACTATTGCAAATATGACGCAATCCATGGGAAAGCCTATGTTCAGAACTTTTGAGGACTTGAAGACTTTTAAAGGCTGTAACGGTGACGATAAACGACGAAACGAAAGAAGAAAAACATGAACTATCATTTTAAAAAAAACATGAGGTCTATTTCACTAACCTCCCATACGGTATTTATTTTAAGGTTCCATTTTTTTTGGTTCTTGTATTAGCTTCTTCAGAATAAACGCAGTTTCAATTAGCATATAAGGCACGTAAAGGTTTTTCTACTCGTTCTATAATTACATAAGAAATTCACAAAAATAGATTTTATCTGGTACATTTTTATATTTATATAAAACACGTTTACATAATATTGCACATATTTTAGCAGATAGCTCACGAAAAGGTTTTACTCCAGTGTGTATTTTCATATGCCTTTGCAAACAACTTTTTCTAATACATCTATAT
This sequence comes from Parnassius orleans, assembly GCA_029286625.1. NCBI lineage: Eukaryota > Metazoa > Arthropoda > Insecta > Lepidoptera > Papilionidae > Parnassius > Parnassius orleans. Next base: position 225,952 of record JAGSMP010000996.1, on the reverse strand, counting down.
TCACAGATATTACACGAAAAAGGTTTTTCTCCGGTGTGTACTTTGATATGTTTTTGCAAATAACTTTTTATACTGCATCTAAATTCACAGATATTACACGAAAAAGGTTTTTCTCCTGTGTGTATTTTCATATGTTTTTGCAAACTACTTTTTGTTCTACATCTAAATTCACAGATATTACACGAAAAAGGTTTTTCTCCGGTGTGTACTTTCATATGTGTTTGCAAACAAATCTTAGAAATACATCTATATTCACAGATATTACACGAAAAAGGTTTTTCACCGGTGTGTATTTTCATATGGGTTTGCAAACGAATATTTGTAATACATCTATATTCACAAATATTACACGAAAAAGGTTTTTCACCGGTATGTATTTTAATATGTGTTTGCAAACTACTTTTCATACTAAATCTAAAATCACAGATATTACACGAAAAAGGTTTTCACCGGTGTGTTTTCATATGTGTTCGCAAATGTCTTTGTGATACATTTATATTCACAGATATTACACGAAAAGGTTTTTCCAGTATGTATTCACATGTGTTAGTAAACGACTTTGTAATACATCTATATTCACAGATATTACACGAAAAAGGTTTCTCACCGTGTGTGTTTTCATATGTATTTGCAAATCACTTTTCTAATACAGCTATATTCACAGATATTACACGAAAAGGTTTTCACCGTGTGTATTTTCATATGGGTTTGCAAACGAAATTTTGTAATACATTTATATTTACAGATATTACACGAAAAAGGTTTTTCACCGGTGTGTATTTTCATATGTGTTTGCAAACTACTTTTTATACTAAATCTAAAATCACAGATATAACACGTAAACGGCTTTTCACCGGTGTGTCTTTTCATATGTGTTTGCAAATGTCTCTTTGTAATACATCTATATTCACAGATATTACACGAAAAAGGTTTTTCTCCAGTATGTATTTTCACATGTGTTTGCAAACGACTCTTTGTAATACATCTATATTCACAGATATTACACGAAAAAGGTTTTTCATCGGTGTGTATTTTCATATGTGTTTGCAAATAACTTTTCGTAATACAGCTATATTCACAGATATTACACGAGAAAGGTCTTTCACCGGTGTGTTTTTTCATATGTATTTGCAAACGATCTTTTGTAATACATCTATATTCACAGATATTACACGAAAAAGGTTTTTCACCAGTGTGTATTTTCATATGTGTTCGCAAATTACTTTTTGTATTACATCTAAATTCACAGATATTACACGAAAAAGGTTTTTCTCCGGTGTGTATTTTCATATGCCTTTGCAACTCACATAATCTAATACATTTATATTCACAATTATTACAACAGTACATTTGTTTAGCGACGTGCGCTTTAAGATGTGCCACAATGTAACGTTTTTGAGATGTTTTAAATTCGCAAATATCACAATTAAATATTTCTGTTTGTTGTGGTACTGTAGGTTGTTCAAGTTGTGTCCGAACTGCAGTGGTGTCTGAGTTCTTTTGCGTCTTATGACTGTATGAAATGTGTTTGGCGAGAATGTCTTTTCTTGAATTTTTTTACTACAACCATCACATTCAAAAATGTATTTTGTTGATGCCCCAGATGTTTTTTTCATTGCAGGATACTTTCCTTTTTCATTAATTATTAGGTTTGATTTAATAGTAGGGCCTTCAAAATTGAGGTTTTCTACGAACATCGTTTATGTCACAATCAGTAGAATTTGATTTAATCTTCTTCTCATACGGTTCTGAAAAACTATTTGTCGGTGTGATGTACTGTTCTGAAACACACGAATTAAACATTTTATTTATTGTAAGACATTGCATCTTTATTGTAAGACACCATTAACGGTTTACAATTGCCGGAGTTTATGCCTTATAGACATAGACATGCATTTATTCAGCAACTTACACTCATACAGTTTTGATACAGAAAATAAAATGATACATAAAAACATCAAAGATAAAAATAAGAAAAAACAGACATAAAATTATCCGATTGCTTGAGTGATGAGATGCTGAAAGGGCACTGACTCAACATAAAGCTGTCGCAGAATTGCGGTAGCGTTGGTTTTCAGCAATGCCCATTGAGGTTGGACTTGCCCGCGAGGATAGTTTGTGCTTTATTTCTATTTTCGAGAAAGATGTTATCAAAGTAATAAAATAAAATAATGGAAATGAAAAGGATGGGAACTTTATTTATGCTGTAGGTATATATAAATGTATATAATAAATAATATAATGAGTATTTACTATAAAACAATGGAGATATTTATATTATGCTATGAAAATAAAATAAAATGCAGCTATTTTATCCGCTCTAAAAGTTAAACTGACAAAAGTATTTTACTTTTACCTTGAAAAGGCTGATGGTATTTAGTTGCCGGATAGGTGAGGACAAGTTATTCCAGCATTTAGTAGCTGCATATCGGAAACTACCGCGAATGCTGCCGTGTGTGTTTTGGTATTGAAGGACATTTGATTTTGTTCGAATGTTCTTAAAATTACCGTCCTTGTGCCATTTTAGTTTTTCTAACAGATACCCGGGCTTTTTGTTTTGAAAGACACCGAACATTAGTGTTGCCAAATGTAGCGCCTTAATTGGGACATTCTTAATAACTTTGATTTGTTTAAATAGGACTGACGTGAGTTCGTGGGGTATGTGGTGTATATATCTGGCACAAGCATTTTGGATCTTCTGAATTATTATGGCATTCTCTATCAGTTAACGCAGGAGAAATAAAGAAATTATTATATTTTACATAATTATACTAAATAATGTTAAGTATTTAGCCAATTATTCCGAATAATGTCTCTCATATTCATTTTTGAGGAAAGAATGGTTCTTCTGACCATGTTATAGTAACATTAATCTAATAATCACTGTTTCGAATTCCATACAGAACTAAGAGAAATCATCATCACATTTATCCCATTGGTTTCGTAAGAGGCGACTATGGGTTTTCCAAAAAAAATCTGATGGCTTCCGACAGATGGCGGTATAACTACCACCTCGTTTACTTCAGATGTGAAATATCCAGATCGGCGACAGGCAACATTGCCAGAGGTGCTCACGTCTTGTTCTGCGATCGTCAATCCTATGCCAAGCGTGACGCTCAAGGCAAATCCTCCCTACAACGGGAGAGATCCTTCCATGTTCAGCAGTGGAAGTTTACGGAAAAATTAACCCTTTCGCTGTCTCATGCACTACATACGATGATTTACGTAGTGTAAAGGAGTTTGCCGTAAAATTTCGTAGTACGCTAACGACCCGTGTTCGTTCTCCACCGGCACCCATTATATATATATATAAAAGGATGACAGACGAGCACATTCCATCTAATGGTAAATGGATGCTGTAGCCCGTAGACCAACAAACAAAATGCAGATGCTTGTCACCACTGAGGCGTAAGATGGGTTGCCTCATTAGAAGTAAAAGGTTCTCGACATAAGCCCAGGACAAGATCGTTATGTTGCTATATCACGCTGGTATTTTTCGAGAGCGAGGTCTATTCCCGGTCAAGCCGAGCCGTCCATGCAGTCATAATCACTGCAAGATGCCTCTACCACAAATTCGGTCAACTCTACAGAAATGAGCTCCACATATTAGTAGTAGTAGTCTCATACAATGCCTAATACTATCGGTTTAGCATAGCATGCAATATGGATATTCTGCCATTTGTGGTAATAAGTTACTATCATTTACAGAAATAAAAAAATAAATGTCACCATGTATTTGGATGCGAATTATAAAGTCTCAAGTCGACGTTAAGAAGACTGGCGAATTCGCTACCGTAGAAAACTAAATGTTTTGGTGAAGTGTGGCACTATTTTGATTGTCCTGCAAAACAGGCTTCATTATTCAATGCAATATTTTAAATCGATCTCTGTCATTGTATTAGTAACAGAAACTTTAGGTGCAGCGACGATTGGGTTCTCATAAAATAATTAAAAATATTTTTTTAAATAATATTGCTGAATCTGAATGACAAGGTGAGAAATTGTGTGATAAGAGAAAAATGCGTTTGGCAAGATGATACTGTGACCAGGATTAAGAAAGGATTTTCGGTGGTTTTGTCATGTAGAAAAATAGAATGATGAAAGAGTGACAAAGCAAATTTATGTTGCGCGAGTGAACAGCAGAGTCGATAAGGGACTCCCTAGACGGAAGTATATCTACCAAATTGGCGATGTATTGAAGATGGGCAAAATTAAGAGTACCCTTAACTGACGAGCAAGTATGTGTAGGTGTATGGAAGTGAAGGAGGCGAGGAAGGTGTGTCAGGATCGTGCCAATTGAAAGCCCGTAGTCTCTGCCTACCCCTCTGGGTGACAGGCGTGAGTGTTATGTATGTTTAGAATAGAATAGAATAGAATAGAATAATTTTTATTCAATATAGATTACATGTGTAATTCTTATTGAAAGTCATTTTTACTTTACCACTGGTTCGAAAAAACCTCTGTCATGGGAAGAACCAGCAAGAAACCCAGCGCGGACTTATTTTAAAAAAGTAAATTTTACATTAATGGTTGTACAAACTATTTAAGTACAAAATTTATTTTAGAAACTGCTTGGTAGCGATCACCTCATTCCCAGGTGTTATTATCAATCATATATTCATTTGTACTATAATAACCCTTTTTATACAGTTTCAGCTTAATAAAACATTTAAACTTGGTAATAGAGAGCCTGTACACTTTCCGGGACCTTGTTGTAATAGCGTATACATTGCCCCAAGAATGAATTACTGACTCTGTGGAGTCGAGAAACTGGTATCACTAGCTTGTGTTTGTTCCTAGTGTTTACAGAATGTATATCACTTTTTTTACTAAAACTACCTTTGTTTTGTGAACATACATTAAATTTTCGTAAATATACTGAGAGGCCAAAGTTAATATATTTATTTCTTTAAATTTATCTCTAAGAGACTCTCTCGGTTTTAGGTTGTAAATAGCTCTAATGGCCTCTTTGTAAAACAAAAATAGTTTCTGAATCAGCAGCATTTCCCACTGCAAAATCCCATAAGACAATATGCTATAAAAATACATGGAACAAACTAATTGAGCTGTCTCGGCAATAGTGAGACCTCTATTCTTTTTTACACCATAAGCTGCAGAGCTTAGTCTGCTTGCAGGTTTGGATATATGGGGTCTGCACTGAAGCTTTGCGTCGAGAGTGATGCCAAGAATAACAGTGGATTCTACAGGGCTCAGTTCTTCCCCATTTAAAAACACATTGGTATTCAGATTTTTAACATTCGGTATTGTAAATTTAATGCATTTAGTTTTATTGCCGTTTAACTGTAGATTACTAACTTTAAACCAATGCAGAGTGCATTTTGCTTTTTGATATAGCATTATTCACTTCGTCATTTTTAAATGATTGACGCTTAAGTTTAAAAATCAAGGAAGTATCACAGCAAATAATACTATATCATGATTATCCCTACAAGGAAGGTAAGTCATTAATATATACCAGAAATAGGAATGGGCCGAGAATCGAGCCCTGAGGGACACCATTAGTACAGGTGACCCGGAAGAACTTTTACCATTGATAACAATTTTCTGCATTCTATTACTTAAATATGAAATAATAAGTTTAAGCGCTGTGTTCTTGACACCATAGTACTGTAGCTTCCTGATTAATGTCTCATGGTGAACACAGTCGAAGGCCTTGGAAAGGTCACAAAATATACCCAAAGCATCCTCCGAATTCTCCCATGCACAAAAATATGTTTAATAAGCTCAACTCCAGCGTCAGTTGTCAGGCGACCCTTGTAAAACCAATTGATTTTTATGTAGCAATTTATTAATATTAAAGAAACTTAAGATCTGATCTAAAATTATTTTTCAAAATTTTACTAAATGTTGGTAGTACAGAAATCGGTCTAAAATTGGCGGGGTCTAATGTACTACCAGATTTAAATAAAGGTACGACTTTACTATGTTTCATTAAATCAGGAAACACACAGATTCGACGCTTGTATTAAATATAGTGGTAGATAAGGTGCTATTATATCTATTATAGATAAAATAACTTAACGGAAATCCCCATAAGTCTGCCGTTTTCTTAACATCAATTGTTTTAAAATATTTAACGATATCTTTTGGCAATACTCTATGGAATTTAAAAGTATTTGAACAAGCCTTTACATTTTGTTTAAGCAATGATTCGGCGACAGTAGGAGAAGAATTTAATGATTTTGTTGTCAAAAGGAACATCAGTAAAATGTTTCTCAAAAGCCATAGCAACTTCTTGATCAGATCGAGTTAAACTGTTGTTAATATTCAATTGAAAATCCGAGTTGCGCGGTTTGACCTTGCCTGTTTCACTATTTATTATTCTCCAGGTCATTTTAATTTTGTTAGATGCAGTTTTAATTTTGTTACTTAAATGTAAAGCCTTAGCTGTGTAGCACACTTTTAAATATTTTAGAATATGTTTTGACATAATCTCTAAATATAACACTGGTATTATATGATCTTTCATTATAAAGCTCATATAACTTTCGCCTACTTTTATAATTCCTACTGTCGCCCATTCATTAAATGATTTGCGACTGTTAAAGAAAGTTTTAGAAGTAAATATTCTACTAAATTCACAAGTTATAATTTTAAATAACATACCATACAAATAATTAGCACTATTTTTAAATGAAAGTGATGGAAGTCTTTTTATTATATTACTTCTAAACCTCTCCAAGCGATGGTCATTTATTGGAACAAACACAACTTTCTTATTTTTCTGTTTTTTGTGTATGTAAGGTAATGATACCAACTGTCCACAGTGATCTGAACTTAAATTTTGAATAATTGATTTATGCAAGGGCTTAATATCTGTAAAAATATTATCTATACAGGTTGCACTAGGCCCAGCAATACGTGTTGGTTCTAAGAATAAATTAACAAGATTATACGATTTAAACAATGATCTAAACTTAATACTAATGGAAGAAGTTTCAAGGAGATTGATGTTAAAGTCTCCACATATTACAACAGACTTGTTCTGTTTACTAAGTTGAAACAAAACTTCCACAATTCTTTGAAAATAGTCATAAGTAGCACATGGGGTCTGTAAACACTTACAACAATGAGGTGCTCGAGCTCGACACAAGCCATTTCTACAGTTCGCTCAACAGAGGCTCACAATATCCTTACGTTCTTTATATAATAATGATTTATCTGCTAATATTAAGGAGCCACCACGTAAACTTTTTCTTTTAAAATATGCTTTAGCAGCGCAAAAGTTCATGATCGTCTTCATGTCAATTAAGCCAAACTTTTTTTCGTCCCGTGGGTAAAAGGACTATAGGAAATATCAGAAAATGTTCCGGCTCCCAAATGATGGAGGTATACCATCTTATTTACGCCAGAGTAGAATATCCATACCAGCGTCATATGGTCATAAATGCAATATATCTGGTACTACGACCGTCAATTCTTTCTGCCAAGTGTGACGATTACGGCTAATCCTCCTTAAAATTGAAGGGGCATGCATTGGACTTTTATGGACTGATAAAGTATAAATAAAACAAAGATATGTCGTTCCAAAATAGTCGTCCATACTGTATCTTTGCGACACTTATTTTTTATAGAATAAGGGTGATAAACGCCCCGTGCGGTTGTGTTGCTGTCCACGTTCACCGTCCCCGTACGGTGAGTGCCCTCCTGCGCCTCGGCTAGCACAGCCGCCCCGTGCGGTCGTGCTAGCTGTGTCTCACCGTCCCCGTATGGTGGGAAGCCTTCCTGTCTCCGCTAGCCGCGCCCGTGCGGTTACAGTGTGCCCGCGCCACCGTCCCGTACGGTGAGCGCCTTCCTTCCCGCCTCATGCCGCCCCCGTGCGGCTGTGTTAGCAGACCGTGCTCGCTGTCCCTGCGGTGAGTGCATAGTCGCTCATGCGAATCCCACACCTTCACTCCAGCACCGCCGCCCTTGCGGCTGTGTTGGTTGACCTGCGCTTCCGTCCCCGGATGGATGTGCCCCACGCCTCCCTCCCCGTGGGAGGTCGTCTCAGATTCGGCGGAGACCATACAGGCCAAAAATAAACCCGACTAGAGATAAGACATACTGCAAAATTTAATATTAGGCTTTAAGTACGAGTATGGAAAATTACCAGGGTCGAAAACCAGGTTTAAAAATACTTGAAGTCAAGAAGTAGAGTCGGGCAACAATTTAGACTAAACGTTTTTTAATTTTTTGTTAACGAAATTAAATATTTCCTTCCTACTTTTTGGCTTAGGACTACTAATTAATAAAAGTTTTAAAATTGTCTCTAAATTCAATATATACACGGAAATAACTATTTAAAATTAGGTCACTGCCTAGTAACGTAATCGGTTCTAAATAACAACTGAATTTACAATTGAGTTTTATTGCTGGAGATATGGATCATTTTCCTATTTTCATGTGGTGTTCAAGTTCTTCGAACAACTAACAACATACTTTCATACTTGCAAGTATTTTTGCTCGTACCAGGCGCCATTTTGCAGCGAATACCTGGTTTTAAAGCCTCTAGAAGCAAAATACGTCTCATCTTTAGACCGACCACAGCTTCGCAGCTGATTTTTTCGCGTATAATGCCAATGACCTTAAAAGTTCGGTGTAAGTATCTCCAGGACAGCCTACTAATGCAAGATCAGTACACTGGTTATAGTTTAACAATTGGTCGATAAAGAAAGAGATTGAGTAGTAGTATTTCCTATTGCCCTTTTCATTAATAATGAAGTCGCGTGTCGCATGTTTGTGCAGTAAAAAATTTAAAACAGACAAATGACGGCCCGTGGCGCAGTGGCTTAGTAATGAGTTGCAGCGCTAAGGGCCGGGGTTCAATCCGGACGGAACAACTATTTGTATGGCCTACAAATAATTGTTCTGGGTCTGTTCTATGTATAAACTGTCCCTGCGATACAGGAGAAAATCCTAGTGTGGAGGTAACGTTTTTTAAAAGAGAGGAAGAGAGACAACTAATGAAATAAAAAAATTTGTACAACTGACTTCAATATTAATACGTATTAAGAATAACTCCAAACTACTGGTCAGATCTTGATCAAATTATATGGGATGTATAAATTATAAGCTTTAAATAAAAATAGAATTATCAAAATGGATTCACCTAGAAAAAGTTCTGAGGTAACACAATAAAAAACCGTCGAATTGAGTACCTTTCCCTTTTTTGAAGTCGGTTAAAATGGTAAGTAGGTAAATTATCTGAGTTTCAAAGACGTTCACGTTGTTATAATCTTAATTTTCCTCGATGTTGCATATTAACCTTCCTCACATTGAACAATAATGTTTTTATGTTCAGCAGTGGCTTAGCAATGAGTTGCAACTCTGGGGTTGTGGTTCCCGGAACAAGTATTTGTATGGCCTACAATAATTGTTCCGGGTCTAGATGTTTGTCCTCGTGCAATTTATGTTTGTTAACTGCCTCCACGATACAGGAGAAAACCCTAGTGGGGGTAACGTTTTTAACAAAAAAAAAAAATTAAAGAAATACTAATACGTAATATGGTGAGAAGAGAACCGGAAACCCTTTTACTGGAAAAAAGGCATTCCATCTTAGTTCTGACGGGTGACAACGCATCTGCATTTTGATTCTTTATTGAGGATAGATGTAGATGTCTATCGGTCACCAAACCACTTACCATCAGGTGGACTGTGCGCTCGTTTGTCATCCTATCCTATAAAAAATACATTGCATAACACCTCGGTGTATTCTACTATTCCAACTAATATCAAAGGATTCAATTTGTTTTTCACAACACCTAACCCTACAGTAGAAGCGGTCTTAACAAAGGCGCGTAACGGGCCAAGGATACAGACACTGCACGCGGACGTGCATTTTGATTTAATACGCGCGCCGCATAATTTTTTCGACGATATAAACGGTAGGCTAATTTCACGAAGGTCACTTCCGAGGCGTGCAAAGTATTATGAACATTAGATACATTGTAATTAAGTTTAATCTCGCAAGTTTGCTATCAGAGAGTGATAGCAAACTTTGTGTATTATTGTGGCGAGTGCTGTAAAAACGACAAATGAGTGTTATTGAAGATGGTTAAATATAGAGATATTCGAAGTTTTTTGCTAGGCATGATTATACAAGGCAACGAGGAAGCTATTTAATAGAAGTAAAGTTCTTTTAAACCGCCGCATGATGGCCATATCATCCCGCGGGTGTCGTAAGAGGCGACTGAGGGAAACTAAAACAGGAGATGGGTAAAGCAACATCTTTCTGGCGACCACTCACTAGAAAACTACGGTTGCTTGCCAAGCGTGGCAACTATGGCAAATATCCCGCTTATGAGACTATCTACGGGAAAATCCTGTTTAGCAGCGCAAGCTGTAACTATGATGATGACGATGAAGGGTGAGAAATGAGCCTGTAGATCTACTAAGATAAAATGCTACAGTACTAGTAAAAAGGGTCTCCGGTTCTCTACACTCAGCTTACGAAACAGAGCAGCGTTAAGCTGCTATTTCACGCTGGTACATTTTGTAAGAGCGTGGTTCTTTCCCCGTCGAGCTGACCCATTCGTGCTACAACCATAGCTGCATTGTGTCACAATAATGCTTCGGATATGGTTTTGGTTATCAAGGTGTAAAATAAAAGACGCCTAAACGATTGATTGATTTAAAAACAAAAGTAACAGTTTTTATGTTATGCTTATATGCTCTCCTTTTTAGTTTTATGCCATTTGTTCATTAAACTTTATTCCAGCTCTACATAGGAATAGGAAAGCTACTTAAATACTTGTGCCCAACTCCGACCCATTTACAAACCACGGAATTTCCTGGAATTATTTGCCATTCCATATAATTTAAAAACCGTTTTCTCAACAATTTTTGATTGGAATAAATAATAATTGAATATTACCAGTTTGTTTAACTATCATACTTTTATATTTGATATAGTCGTTTTTAAATATGATTAAAACAATTAATTATTAAAACGATTACAGGAACATTGACACTCTACTCCGGGGAGCGACTACGAGAATTCAAGCGACGACATCTGCGATTATTAAGGACCTCACCGAAGAAGCTTAGGGAGTTTTGGACGACGTAATTATATACTTGCTGATTGGGAGGAAGGACACATCCATATCCCATATTAATCTACAATTTTACTCACACCGCACGTAACAATACTGATCTGTTGCGAGTTCGTCGACTTCTTTCTAGCGCGTTTTGGCTACCAGCTTCTTCAAATGAAAGTATGTAAAGTGGAGCCGCTTCTCATGAAGATTCTTAAAGTATTTCTCGTAAACCTCACACTTGAATGGTTTCAAGCCGGTGTGGATCTGAGATAACCGTTGATTTTTTTTAAATAGAATAACTCTACACTCACCATACGAAACACAATTTTCTCACAAAAGCTGCTATTTTATGCTGGTATTCTGTGAGAGCGTCGTACTATCCCGGTCGAGCCGATCCATTAGTGCTACAACCATAGCATAGCTGCAGCGTGGTTCTACCACGTGTAGACAGACACGACCACACAGCATCATAGCGTGGTATAGTTATGATGCTGTGTGGTGATGTGAGACAATCCACTACCCCATATCGTCTCATAGGTATCATAAGAGGCGACAAAGGGAAACCAACTAGGAGATGGGCAGCAATGTCTGCCTGATTATAACTGAAAATAATTAAAAACCGCGATTGCCAACCAACCCACGTGCATGGCAACTATTGCAAATATGACGCAATCCATGGGGAAAGCCTATGTTCAGCAGAGGACTTTTAAAGGCTGTAACGGTGACGATAAACGACGAAACGAAAGAAGAAAAACATGAACTATCATTTTAAAAAAACCATGAAGGTCTTGTTAGCAAATAATACAATTTAGATTACATCATATCACTTTTATTTTAGTCTGTCTGTAAATTACAACTAATTGTCGTATTAATAATCACTTTTTACTTGGTACTTGCACTACACTTTACATAAACACTAGTCTCGTAACACCTTATAACCGAATAAAATCCAGCTGAGGTCGTGACAGCCATTTTTATATTTTCTTTAAGGAATCAAATCCGAAACTATTACAATAACCTTACCGGAAATTCAAAGATACAAAAGCGGAAATCCGATTTACATTTATTAAAGTTAGATGTATGTTTCACAAGACAATTACATTAAAATTAGGGTCATTCAATATTTGTTTAATTGTTCTTTATAAATAATTGCTAACAGTTTATTTCCGCTAACCTCCCATACGGTATTTATTTTAAGGTTCCATTTTTTTTGGTTCTTGTATTAGCTTCTTCAGAATAAACGCAGTTTCAATTAGCATATAAGGCACGTAAAGGTTTTTCTACTCGTTCTATAATTACATAAGAAATTCACAAAAAATATATTTTATGTGTATTTTATATGTACACTTTTATATTTATATAAAACACGTTTACGAAAAGTTCACGAAAAAGGTTTTACTCCAGTGTGTATTATTTTCATATGCCTTTGCAAACAACTTTTTCTAATACATCTATATTCACAGATATTACACGAAAAAGGTTTTTCTCCGGGTGTGTACTTTGATATGTTTTTGCAAATAACTTTTTATACTGCATCTAAATTCACAGATATTACACGAAAAAGGTTTTTCTCCTGTGTGTATTTTCATATGTTTTTGCAAACTACTTTTTGTTCTACATCTAAATTCACAGATATTACACGAAAAAGGTTTTTCTCCGGTGTGTACTTTCATATGTGTTTGCAAACAAATCTTAGAAATACATCTATATTCACAGATATTACACGAAAAAGGTTTTTCACCGGTGTGTATTTTCATATGGGTTTGCAAACGAATATTTGTAATACATCTATATTCACAAATATTACACGAAAAAGGTTTTTCACCGGTATGTATTTTAATATGTGTTTGCAAACTACTTTTCATACTAAATCTAAAATCACAGATATTACACGAAAAAGGTTTTTCACCGGTGTGTCTTTTCATATGTGTTTGCAAATGTCTCTTTGTGATACATCTATATTCACAGATATTACACGAAAAAGGTTTTTCTCCAGTATGTATTTTCACATGTGTTTGTAAACGACTCTTTGTAATACATCTATATTCACAGATATTACACGAAAAAGGTTTCTCACCGGTGTGAGTTTTCATATGTATTTGCAAATCACTTTTTCTAATACAGCTATATTCACAGATATTACACGAAAAAGGTTTTTCACCGGTGTGTATTTTCATATGGGTTTGCAAACGAAATTTTGTAGTACATTTATATTTACAGATATTACACGAAAAAGGTTTTTCACCGGTGTGTATTTTCATATGTGTTTGCAAACTACTTTTTATACTAAATCTAAAATCACAGATATAACACGTATACGGCTTTTCACCGGTGTGTCTTTTCATATGTGTTTGCAAATGTCTCTTTGTAATACATCTATATTCACAGATATTACACGAAAAAGGTTTTTCTCCAGTATGTATTTTCACATGTGTTTGCAAACGACTCTTTGTAATACATCTATATTCACAGATATTACACGAAAAGGTTTTCATCGGTGTGTATTTTCATATGTGTTTGCAAATAACTTTTCGTAATACAGCTATATTCACAGATATTACACGAGAAAGGTCTTTCACCGGTGTGTTTTTTCATATGTATTTGCAAACGATCTTTTGTAATACATCTATATTCACAGATATTACACGAAAAAGGTTTTTCACCAGTGTGTATTTTCATATGTGTTCGCAAATTACTTTTTGTATTACATCTAAATTCACAGATATTACACGAAAAAGGTTTTTCTCCGGTGTGTATTTTCATATGCCTTTGCAACTCACATAATCTAATACATTTATATTCACAATTATTACAACAGTACATTTGTTTAGCGACGTGCGCTTTAAGATGTGCCACAATGTAACGTTTTTGAGATGTTTTAAATTCGCAAATATCACAATTAAATATTTCTGTTTGTTGTGGTACTGGAGTTTGTTCAACTTGTGTCCGAACTGTAGTGGTGTCTGAGTTCTTATGCGTCTTATGACTGTATGAAATGTGTTTAGCGAGAATGTCTTCTGTTGATTTTTTTTTACTACAACCATCACATTCAAAAATGTATTTTGTTGATGCCCCAGATGTTTTTTTCATTGCAGGATACTTTCCTTTTTCATTAATTATTAGGTTTGATTTAATAGTAGGGCCTTCAAAATTGAGGTTTTCTTTACGAACATCGTTTATGTCACAATCAGTAGAATTTGATTTAATCTTCTTCTCAGACGGTTCTGAAAAACTATTTGTCGGTGTGATGTACTGTTCTGAAATACACACGAATTAAACATTTTATTTATTGTAAGACATTGCATCTTTATTGTAAGACACCATAAACGGTTTACAATTGCCGGAGTTTATGCCTTATAGACATAGACATAGACATGCATTTATTCAGCAACTTACACTCATACAGTTTTGATACAGAAAATAAAATGATACATAAAAAAACATCAAAGATAAAAGTAAATAAGAAAAAACAGACATAAAATTATCCGATTGCTTGAGTGATGTGGGAAAGGCATTGACTCAACATAATGCTATCGCAGAATTGCGGTAGCGTTGGTTTTCAGCAATGCCCATTGAGGTTGGACTTGCCCGCGAGGATAGTTTGTACGCTTTATTTCTATTTTCGAGAAAGATGTTATCAAAGTAATAAAATAAAATAATGGAAATGAAAAAGAATGGGAACTTTATTTATGCTGTAGGTATATATAAATGTATATAATAAATAATATAATGAGTATTTACTATAAAACAATGGAGATATTTATATTATGCTATGAAAAATAAAATAAAATGCAGCTATTTTATCTGCCCTAAAAGTTAAACTGACAAAAGTATTCTTTTACTTTTACCTTGAAAAGGCTGATGGTATTTAGTTGACGGATAGGTGAGGGCAAGTTATTCCAGCATTTAGTAGCTGCATATCGGAAACTACCGCGGAATGCTGCCGTTGTGTGTTTTGGTATTGAAAGGACATTTGATTTTGTTCGAATGTTCTTAAAATTACCGTCCTTGCGCCATTTTCGTTTTTCTAACAGATACCCGGGCTTTTTGTTTTGAAAGACACCGAACATTAGTGTTATATGACTTTGATTTGTTAAAATAGGGACTGACGTGAGTTCGTGGGGGAATGTGGTGTATATATCTGGCACAAGCATTTTGGATCTTCTGAATTATTATGGCATTCTCTATCAGTTAACGCAGGGAGAAATAAAGAAATTATTATATTTTACATAATTATACTAAATAATGTTAAGTATTTAGCCAATTATTCCGAATAATGTCTCTCATATTCATTTTTGGAGGGAAAGAATGGTTCTTCTGAACATGTTATAGTATCATTAATCTAATAATCACTGTTTCGAATTCCATACAGAACTAAGAGAAATCATCATCACATTTATCCCATTGGTTTCGTAAGAGGCGACTATGGGTTTTCCAAAAAAAATCTGATGGCTTCCGACAGATGGCGGTATAACTACCACCTCGTTTACTTCAGATGTGAAATATCCAGATCGGCGACAGGCAACATTGCCAGAGGTGCTCACGTCTTGTTCTGCGATCGTCAATCCTATGCCAAGCGTGACGCTCAAGGCAAATCCTCCCTACAACGGGAGAGATCCTTCCATGTTCAGCAGTGGAAGTTTACGGAAAAATTAACCCTTTCGCTGTCTCATGCACTACATACGATGATTTACGTGAAAGTGTAAAGGAGTTTGCCGTAAAATTTCACAGTACGCTAGCGACCCGTGTTCGTTCTCCACCGGCACCGATTATATATATATATATATATATATATATATATATATATATATATATATATATATATATATATAAAAGGATGACAGACGAGCACACATTCCATCTAATGGTAAATGGATGCTGTAGCCCGTAGACCAACAAACAAAATGCAGATGCTTGTCACCACTGAGGTGTAAGATGGGTTGCCTCATTAGAAGTAAAAGGTCTCCGGTTCTCGACACTAAGCCTAGGACACAAGATCGTTATGTTGCTATATCACGCTGGTATTTTTCGAGAGCGAGGTCTATTCCCGGTCAAGCCGAGCCGTCCATGCAGTCATAATCACTGCAAGATGCCTCTACCACAAATTCGGTCAACTCTACAGAAATGAGCTCCACATATTAGTAGTAGTAGTCTCATACAATGCCTAATACTATCGGTTTAGCATAGCATGCAATATGGATATTCTGCCATTTGTGGTAATAAGTTACTATCATTTACAGAAATAAAAAAATAAATGTCACCATGTATTTGGATGCGAATTATAAAGTCTCAAGTCGACGTTAAGAAGACTGGCGAATTCGCTACCGTAGAAAACTAAATGTTTGGTGAAGTGTGGCACTATTTTGATTGTCTTGCAAAACAGGCTTCATTATTCAATGCAATATTTTAAATCGATCTCCGTCATTGCATTAATGGCAACAGAAAATTTAAGTGCAGCGACGATTGGTTCTCATAAAGTAATTAAAAATATTTTTTTAAATAATATTGCTGAATCTGAATGACAAGGTGAGAAATTGTGTGATAAGAGAAAATGCGGTTTGCAAAATGATACTGTGATCAGGATTAAGAAAGGATTTTGATTTACAAAGCAAATTTATGTTGCAGAAGTGAACGGCAGAGTCGGCAAACTCCTAGACGGAAGTATATCGATCAAATTGGCGATGTATTGAAGATGGGTAAAATTAAGATACCCATGTATGTGTAGTTATATGGAAGTGAAGGAGGCGAGGAGGTGTGTCAGGATCGTGCCAAATGAAAGCCCGTAGTTCTTGCCCCTCTGGGTGACAGGCGTGAGTGTTATGTATGTTTAAAATATGCTTTAGCAGCGCAAAAGTTCATGATCGTCTTCATGTCAATTAAGCCAAACTATTTTTCGTCCCGTGGGTAAAAGGACTATAGGAAATATCAGAAAATGTTCCGGCTCCCAAATGATGGAGATATACCATCATATTTAGTAGAATATCCATACCAGCGTCATATGGTCATAAATGCAATATATCTGGTACTACGACCGTCAATTCTTTCTGCCAAGTGTGACGATTACGGCTAATCCTCCTTAAAATTGAAGGGGGGGGGGCATGCATTGTACGTTTATGGGCTGATAAAGTATAAATAAAACAAAGATATGTCGTTCCAAAATAGTCGTCCATACTGTATCTTTGCGACACTTATTTTTTTATAAAATAAGGGTGATAAACGAGCACACAGTCCACCTGATGACAAATACAAGCTGTGGCCCTCAGACATCTTCATAATCCTCGTTTAAGAATCAAAAAGCAGATGCGTTGTCACCCCTGAGGACTAAGATGGAATGCCTCACAACCTGTAATTATAATCGCTCTCTATACCCTTCAGACAGGAACACTGCAGTGCACGCACTGCTGTATTGCGGCAGAAATTAGTAAGAGGGTGGTGCTTCGCCAGAGGAACTGCTAAAAAGGAAAGAACTCCTATCGTGGTAAAAAGAAGGAAAAAAAGTAACGTAATGTATATTATATAACATCATATGTATTGTATTTCGACATGGTAGAGTCACACTGAGCTATATTATATTATGGTTGTAGCACGAATGAGTCGGCTCGACCGGAGAAGGACCACGCTCTCTCAGAATACCAGCGTGAAAAAGCAGTCTAATGCGGCTATAATTATTTCTTGTTACACAAACGCTGCACATTTTATAGCGTATATTAACGTATTTTAAAACATTTTTTTACCATCAGTCAAGTGTAAAATCTCTACAAGTTTCAGGAGTGTACAAGCTTAATTGTGAATGTGGCCTCTCCTAGATAGGACCAACTAAAAAATCAATTAAAACATGAGTAAAAGAACACATAGCTGATGTGAAGAATCGACGCTCCGGTAAGTATGCAGTCTGTAAACGCATAAGGGATCGCCCTTTCAATCGTTTAGTAGCCAAAATTTAAGCTTTATTTACATTTTTAATGCTGATGTGTTTCGTATGGTGGTGTGGAGAACCGGAGCCCCTTTTAAGCTGCAAACGAGACATCCCATCTTAGTCCTCAGTGATGACAACACGTCAGCATTTTAATTCTTAATCGAGGATAAATGTCTATGGCCACAGCATCCACTCACCATCACGTGGACTGTGTACTCGTTTGTCACCCTTATTTAAAAAAAAGTGACATTTAGGTATGTAACTATTAGTTCGTATACCAATCAAATCATTGAGATAGTACATTATACTTCAATGAATCGGGTACGATCGTGGTGAAATTCCAAGCTATACTCCGCACGCCCCGCTGACGCCCAGGGATTATTAAATAATAAAAGTTATAGAGGAGTTTTAGTGGGACCAAGGTCACAACTCTGTTGCAGGAATTCACCGCCGGAGGATTGTTTTATCATTAAAATAAGTTTCTAGTGGATTTTGGTACGTAAAAGTAATGCGATTTTGTGATATTTAAAAGTCTTCGCATGGGAACTTTTTTATGGAAGAGGAGGCCCATGGGTGTACGGCTCACGAATTGCAGGTGTGTTGTCGGCCTTTTAGAAGGCCGATACTTTGTCATTTTTAGAAGAATAAAGACTCGATTTCAGACACAAGTATGTTCCGGCACTCGACAAAGTGTTCCAGAGAAATATTAGTACGGTCGATGTATAAAGCATCGCCAGTGCTGTCATCTGCATAACAATGAACGTTACTAGTATGCAACATATCATTGACATGCAGAAGGAACAGGGTAGGCGATAGCACGCAGCCTTGTGGAACACCAGCATTCACAGGCTTGGAGCCGGAGCATGCACCGTCGACTACGACCTTCATATTTTTTTTTATTTCATAAGCACACTTCATCATCATCATTACAGCCATACAAGTCCACTGCTGAACATAGGCCTCCCCCACGGAATGCCACAATGCACAGTCCCGAGCCACCTGCATCCATTGACTTCCTGCATGTCTTACCAGGTCGTCACTCCATCTAGTGGGAGGACGCCCTACACTTCGCCTGCCGGTACGAGGCTGCCACTCGAGAACCTTTCTTTCCCATCGGTTGTCGGTTCTTCGAGCTATATGGCCGGCCCATTGCCACTTCAGCTTACTAATCCTTTGGGCTATGTCGGTTACTCTGGTTCTACTGCGGATATCCTCATTTCTAAGTTTATCACGCAGAGAAAACCCGAGCATAGCCCTCTCCATAGCTCGCTGAGCGACCTCGAGCTTCCTCATACGGCCAGCAGTGAAGGACCACGTTTCAGTTCCATATGTCATCACTGGCAACACGCACTGGTTGTACAATTTAGTTTTGAGGTATGCCTGACGAGAAGATGGGTCGTAATCTCCCGAACGCTGCCCAGCCGAGTTGAATCCGTCGATTGACCTCTCGGTCGAAGTTGGACTTACCTAGTCGGACTATTTGTCCCAGGTAAACATATTCGTCAACAACTTCGAGCTTAGTGCTCCCAACAACTACCGGCATAGGTGTGACATGGACATTAAACATGATTTTTGTTTTGTCCATGTTCATCTTGAGACCTATCCGTTGGGAGACACTATTGAGGTCATTGAGCATAGTGCTTAGGTCCTCCAGCGATTCTGCTATAAGGACTATATCGTCGGCAAATCGAAAGTGAGTGATGTACTGCCATTGATGTTAATACCGTATCCTTTCCAGTCCAGTAGCTTGAAAACGTCTTCCAATGCAGCGGTGAAGAGTTTCGGGATATTACGTCACCCTGTCTTGCACTCTGCAGTTGGATAGGTTTCGTACTCTGGTTCTGTACTCGGATAGCCATCATAGCCCTACCTTCAGCACCTCGATATACCGACAGTCCACTTGGCACCGCTGAAGGACTGCAGCACCGCCCATTTCGACGGAATCAAGGCTTTTCATAGTCCACATACGCAGGCAAGGCAGCAGCTTGTACTCGTCGGTCTTCTGTACAATTTGCCGAAGGGTATGTATGTGGTCTATGGTGCTAAAGTTTTCGGAAACCGCTTGTTCGGGAGGCTGGAAGTCGTCGAGTCTGCATGCGAGACGATTCGTAATGACTCGAAAACAGCACGTAGACGCGGCTCAGAAGGAAATCGGTCTGTAGTTCTTCAAGAGAGCGTTGTCGCCTTCTTGAAGAACAAGACCACCGCACTTCTGCTCCACGCCTCCGTAATGCCACCGTGGAGGACGGAATTAAAGAGCTTCTGAAGGACTTCAAGTACCGGTTTTCCATCCGCTTTCAGAAGCTCCGCTGTAATTCCATCCTCGCCTGGGGCCTTGCCGTTTTTAAGGTGCTGGAGAGCCATTCTAATCTCGCTCAGACTGACATCCGATATCATCGGAATAGTGTCGGATAAGACTTGCTCTTTGATCGTTAGTCACACTTGCGTGTGGCTTCAACGATGACGTGTACAGCTGCCCATAGAACCTCTCAATCTCACTCAAAATCTCAGGTGTCCCGGAAACGATACTGCCACAATCGGTCTTCAGCTTCGACAGTTGGCCCTTTCTGGCAGACAGATCTCTGGCAAAGACTTTGGAGCCCTGGTTCCGCTCGATCGCTTCTTCAATACGAGCTGTATTGAAGTTGCGCAAGTCCCGCCGCATGCATTTGGAGATCTGTCTATGCTGAAAGTTTTCGGGACTTTGGATTAGAGCACGAGGGGGACGGAGCGTTGACTTCATTAGACGTGACCTCTCCAACTTAACGTTTAGGTTCAGTATGCCTCTCACCATTCGGTGATCGCTGCCAGTTTTCACCAACGCGATCACTGAGACATCACTGAACAGATGTCGTCTGGTCGTCATAATGAAGTCAATCTCATTTTTTGTCGTACCGTCGGGGCTCGACCAGGTCCACTTTCTGTGGGGCCGCTTTTGGAAGAAAGAGTTCATCATAGAGTCCCTCTCTCTCCATAAAGTCGACCAGCTGCTGGCCCCTTGGGTTCCGTTGCCCTATTCCGAATTTCCCTACTTTCAGCTCACCGCTCTCTCTTGTGCCTAGTTATGCGTTGAAGCCTCCCATTAACACCGTATGGGTTTTGGAAGAATGCATGGCTCGAGATATCCTCATACATTTCCTCCACCTCCTCATCGGTGTGCCGAGGTTGTGCGTAAACCTGTATGACCTTCAGCGAATACCGTTTGGTGATTCTGAATATAAGGTACGCAACCCTCGTCGACACACTCCCGATCTTTACAACGTTGTTAACGAGAGATGTGGACGATAAATCCGACCTCCTTGGGACAGATCGCCCTCCCGGTGATAAAATGTTGCCGGATTCGAGAATTACCGTGTTCTCTTCGGACCTCGGATAGTCCTATTATATTCCAGCGTAACTTATCTATATCTTCTTCCAGCTCCAGGATCTTCTCGTCAGTCCTCAGGGTGCGTGCGTTATATGTTGCCAGGTCGAGTCGTCGTGGTGGCAACCGAACCTCCACCGGAGATTCTAGCACCCCGCCCCGCCGTTACCATGGTCGCCACCGTAGCCAGGGATAGCGGGGCCGCCGACTGGGGCCGTTATTTGTGTCGTCGCTCATGGGGGTATATTGCCATAGTTGCCACGCTTGGCGAGCGGGTTGGCAACCGCAGTTTTTATTGTTTTTGGCTTTTATCAGAAAGATGCTGCTGCCCATCTTCTGTATCAGTTTCCCTTTGTCGCCTCTTACGACACCCACGGGAAGATATGGGGTAGTGGGTATTCTTACCCATTACTTACACGGGTAATGTTTAATATGTATGTATTTAATATGTATGTAATCCGATGCCCTATGTTTAATATGTATATTGTAAGCACACTTACAATATACATATTAAACATAGGGCATCGGAACCGGTTTTACCCGGTTCCAAAAGAACCGGGAATTCCAGGTTTTCACGAAAAGAACCGGTTCCGAAAATTTAAAACCCGGTTCTTTCGGTTCCGTCGGTTCCTTTACAAAATTTATTAAAAAGTATATCACTGCAATGTAGTATTATAAAAAACGTGATTTTTAATCATTTCTGCTATTTATGGCAAACAGTATGATTTTTAATGATGTTTTATTTCATTTGTTTGAATGATTGTTTTTTTTTATCAATATAGTTTGATACAACGATCAGTGATCGATATCTACATATATTACATTTTTTTTAAATTGGCGCCAAAATCTTTGCCTTCGCTCGACTCCTTGGTTTTACTCTAGGCTCAAAGCGAAGACGCGGGGCTTATGAGGGAGTGAAGGAGGAAGGGAAGATCCACGGCAACTCGCGTCGGAAAGAAAAAGTATCCCTTGAAGAAACGCCAGAAATTGGAAGTTAAGATCTGCAGGAAGTTGAATTACATGAATCCCCCCTAACAAATGAAGAGGAACTTAATAGAGAGTTGTCTAAAGCTATTGATACTGCTACTGAGTCGACAGATCAAGAAAATGACTTAATTACTACTGTGAGAGTTGAAATGGCTCTATTTGAAAATGGTGGGCAAAGACAACGAGGGTACTACTTATCGTTAGCTTATGAACATTTAAAAACTATTTTGCCCACCAGTGTAGAGCCGGAGCGTATATTTTCTTCAGTCGGCATAGTCTGCAATAGGCTGCGTTCGTCTTTAAGTGACAAAACTTTGGATGCATTAATTTTTCTGCGTTCTTTTTATTTAAGTAAAATTGAGAAGTAACGTTTAATTAAAACTATTTTCTTTTTCATAAGTGAGCTGATTTATGTTTTGTTATAATAACAGTATCCGTATAATATATTTTATGATAGAATATTGTATTGTTATAATAGAATAGAATTTCTATTCTATATTTTTTATGTTGATTGATATTAAAATTTAAGTAATGTGAAATAACTGTTTACGTGCGATTGTAAAGTGAATGTTCCTAGTTAGTGAGATATTTGATTTGTTTTATATTTAACTACAAATAAACTATTGCAAGTATTACTTGAATAATTACTTTTAAAAATACTTTATGTTAACCAAATAAAAAAGAACTGATCATTTATAATATTTAGATAGATTAAGTACTTACTTAGTATTCCATTATATATAGCAAGAACTAAAAGAACCGGGTACCCGGTTCCGGCAAATATTTGGAACCGAAAGAACCAGTTCCTGGAAAGGGACCGGTTCTCGATGCCCTAATTAAATATTAACACTAGATTATATAAAAAGCAACACGCTCACTGATATGTATATCAATAACAAGTGTACATAACATTTACCAACAAAAATACATGTAAACATTGAGAATTGCTTACCAAGACGCGTTCTAGTGAAAGGTATGTGAAATGTTTTTCGAGAAGTATTGCAACAGCGAGGATATCAACTTGGTACTGATAGAGGAACCTGTTCAAGCAGCCTTTGACTTGACTTTGGAATTGATTATTTTATGCAATAAACACAGATCAAGTATCTCTCGCCTGCATCGGAGAGACATCATTTTAAATTCAACAAATCTTTCATTATACGACTGTCTGTGTGAGATAACAGTTCCGTGGAATGCTAGGTGCCTTGTAAAAGAGCGTTGTACGTTTTCAATGCGTTGGCGTAAGGATTCCAAATGACACTGGCAAACTCGAGGCAACTTCTCGCAAACACGTTGTACAAAATAATTTTAGTCCTGCGGGTAAATCCTTTTGGATAAGCAATATCAGCATAATCTAATATAGGAAGCAACTGAGAGTTGACTAGCGTAACCTTGGCCGTCTGAGGGATAAATTTTTGCCAGAGAGCTCTGGCAAAAATTGGGCTTTTCTTGCGCGTAAAACTTATACTCAGACATTTTTTATATTGACGTAGATCTTATTGTGTTGATAAAAAGAAAACAAGTTATCCAAATCGTGTTGTAAATCTACAATCTTCAACAGAACGAACTGCCCGGTATATTTTTTTATCATCTGCATATACGAGGGGCGGCTGATAAGTCCGCGGCCTAAGGTACTTAATGAAAGAAAATATATGGTTTCTATTTTTATTTTAAATATAATCTCCCTCAAGTGAAATACATTTCTCACATCTCGCATACAATGCCTTTAACCACCCAAAAAATATTCTGTATCTTTCTCTTCAAAATGACGTTCAACCGCAACTTTCATTTCGTTGTCATCTGCAAATCTCCGGCCCCGTAAGTCCTTTTTCAAATTGGAAAACAGGCAAAAATCGCTAGGTGCTACGTCTGGGCTATACGGAGGGTAGTCAATCTCTGAGAACCCCGTGTCTTTCAGGGCTTGCCTCGCAACATGTGCGATGTGAACGGGTGCGTTGTCTTGCAGAAAGAGCACTCCGCGCGTCATCTTCCCACGTCGTTTCTGTACAATAGCCTCGCGAACCTGAATCAATAAATTAGCGTAATATTGGCCATTCATCGTAGTTCCCCTGGGTACGTAGTCGACAAGCAAAATTCTCTCGCTATCCCAGAAAACAGTCGCTATTAGCTTGGACGCTGACTTTTCCAGCTTGAATTTCTTCGGCGGCCTTTCTCCTTTTTTTATCCATTGCATGGACTCTTGTTTGGACTCCGGATCATACTGGCGAATCTATGTTTCATCTACGGTGACTATCCGTTGCCAAATGTCTTCCTTGTTATGGCTGACTAGCTCCAAAAAATCTATGCAACTTGCGAGTCGACGTTGCTTGTTGAGCGGTGTGAGAATTTTTGGTACCCAGCGCGCGCTAATTTTTCTCATATTCAAATGTTCATGTAAAATTTCTCCAACTCGTTCTATGCTAATCTGCAATTCTTCAGCAATCTGCCACAATTTAATTCTTCGGTCGGCCATAACGATTTTTTCGACATTTTGGACATTTTCTTCGGTCAGTACAGTTACAGGGCGGCCCGAGCGAGGGTCGTCTTCATAGCTCTCTCGTCCTTGTTGAAATATGCGGGCCCATTTTTTCACCATCGTATATGAAGGCGCAGAATCCTGAAGAACCGATGACATCTCTTCAAAAATGTTTTTCGGTGTATTTCCCTTCTTTACGAGGAATTTTATCACGGCGCGGTGTTCAAAATTCCGACGATTTCCAGATTCGGCTGACATGGTGATGTTTGTTGTTCAATAAATAATTGAACTAGGAGTGCAAACTTAATTAGTGATTGCTTTTATAATACTACTGAGTGTTGCAACTAGTGACACGAGTAACAACCTAATTACTCATCGTTAAGTACCCTAGGCCGCGAACTTTTCAGCCGCCCTGGTAATAGGTGATTAGAATGAGAAAAACAGTTGGCAATGTCAAAGATGTACGCATTGTAGAATAGCGGACCAAGGTGCGATCCCTGTGGGACACCCGAGGGAACAGTTACATAATCGGATCTGTATCCGCTCAGTACTACATCCTGAAAGCGATTAGAAAGATAGGCACACCCACCGGAGTTTCAAGCACATAGAGCTTGTGGGGCAGAAGGTCGTGGTCTACACGATCGAAAGCTTTTTCGAAATCAGCGTATACCACGTCCACCTAACCACCATTCTCCATATGCAGGATGACATAACTTGAGAACAGAGATAAATTCGATACCGTAGACCGTCCTTTTATAAAGCCATGCTGTGTTTCAGGTATACCACGGATTATAATGGGAGAGATAAAGCTGTAAACATTTTTTTCAAACAGTTTATTGATAGTGTTCAAAACTGAAATCGGACAGTAATTTTCAATAGAAGTTTTTGGTCCTTTATTATGTATGGGAATTATATTTGCTGTTTTCTATAAATCGGGGAAAATACATTCATCGAGAGAACGACGAAACAGAATAGTAATAGGCAATGACAAGCTATCAGCACATGAAACCAATACAATAGGCGGAATACAATCGGTTCCAGGTCCCTTAGATTTATCAAGTGATTTTAAGAATTCAAGAACTATTTCTCGAGTAATATGTATGCGGGATAATGACTCCGTACTGGAGTACTCAGAAACATAATGAGGCTGTGTTTGGCTACTTGATGATGGTATAATAAAAACACCAAGAGTAAAACCAGTCAAATTACAACAGTCCAGTGAAATGAGGACGCGTTATATGTATCCCTATTATAATATTATAAATGCGGAAGTGTGTTTGACTTTTTTTCGCAGTTTAATTAAATATTTCTAGTGGCCCAGACGGACTAAAAACTTAACCGAAATGTAATTAATTGTTTAAATTCCATGTGACAACGTTGGTAAACTGTTTCAACTTTGTTTATGGACGTAATATTGACGAAAAAATTGTACGGTATTGAGTGAATTCACAAGATTTGAGTGACTAAATTTTAAGTTAAAATTAGTTAAAAGTGAACTATCGTGAAATCGACTATAGTGATAAGTGTACAAAAAACTTTTTCTACTTAAATCAATAAACTAAGCGAAATAGTGATTAGTGTAAATTAATAACTTCTATTAATAACTACTGCCAAATCTTACGAATAAGTTAATCATATATGGACTATTTATTTTGTTAATTACTGTTAATGCGATTTGGCTCATATGTCGCAACGTATGCTATAACGCATGGCTCAAGTTCCAACCCGGTGAAAATATTTTATAATTTATTTTATTTTTAAGCTTTATATAACTAAATTAAATAGTTTCTTATTTTGTGAGTGGACTTGTTGCATCTGGGCAGTTTTTTTTTGAACATTTCTTCATACTATTGATTTTCTTATTGTTTCGATAAACCTTTTTATTTTTTCCCTTTTCTTGAACTGTCAATGATCTTCATTTTATTACTTAGAAAATTTTGTGTTATTATTTTTATTTTTTCTTCTTCTTCTGATTATTGGTAAAGAACTAAAGAAATGGCTGATAAAATATGTAAGCCATGTAATGACACAATCATTGATAGAGAGTTTTTGATTTGTTCCAACTGCGATGAAACTATCATCTGAAGTGTACAAATATTTCATTTAAATTATATTATTTAAAAAGTTCAAATAAAAGAATACAATTTGAGTGTAAGTCATGTGTGAAACAATTACAAGAAAATGACTGCATGCAAAGTGTATACCAGTCCCCACCTCTAACTGAGAGCATAGAAACGGCTACCAGAAATGTTACTACAGGTAAGAAAATAAGTACAAATAAAGAAGCCTCTAATTCATTTGGCTCCTTATCTGTCGATGAGAACTTTGAATATTCTTCTTTAACATCAACCCCAACGCACCTGGACATAGGTGGAAGTGATCTGACAGATAAAAATACCAAAGATTGTATAAGCAAATTAAATGAAAAATTGTGTGAACTACAAAGAAAACTTGATAATGCAGACAAGGAGATACAAGACTTGATATCAGAAAACTAAATATAAAAAAAAGAAATAGCCGAATTTAAGTCGAAACCTGAGAGATGTGTGTGTATAATAGCATCTAAAATTAAGAACGTATCAAGTACAAATAAATCAATTAACATTAACGAAGTAGAATCAAATCTAGTTAACAGTGTTGAAAATAAGGAAACCCCTAATAATATTCAGAGTAAAAACCACAATTCGCAGAATAAAAACAACACAAGGTACGCGTAAATGAATATAAAAAAATAATGGGGAAAAAAGTAAGCAATGCAGAACTGAAATGATGTCCTGAAGCACTAGAAAACTTTGCATAATATAAAGGGCATTGCACAAGACTATTTCTCTGTAGATTTTGAATTATGTCATTATATAAAAACAAATTCTGGTATATTAGATTTAATTCAATGCCTTGCCTTTTTTGTCAAGGCCTGATCAATTATACTTTACAAGTTTATTGTGTTATCCTTATTGGAGATTATGACTTCAGGATGTTATAGGTCCCGTCACGTAAAAAGAACGCTGAACGACAGTGGAGGGGGTGTGTCTGCGCATGGGTACAGTCGCGTTCTAAAGTACTAGATGGTACTAGGATACTGTTTTATAATATATGAGTAATTAATTGTTTTATTGTAGAATCATAATAGATACTTTACCTGCTACTTAGAACTTTGGAAAAGGTTGGAATTAAAAATAGATAATGTTTACTTGAGCATTATTTTTTATTTCTGTCGTAAAATATAAAGTACATTGTAACAAGAAAACGTAAGCTAAGGTGACACGCCGTCCGTTATATCGTCTTGGGTCACATGGAAGCCAGATGTCGATGGTGTGTTAGTGTTACTGGGTGTTACTTCATCATCACTTTCATCTTCGCTTGAGCTTCCATCATCGGAATCATTATCATCAACGCGAATGTTAAATGTTTCCGTCATCACTTCGACCACATGGTCATTTTTTCGGTATTCTTCCTCAATACTTTTAACTTTAGTGCACAATTTTCCCCATTCACCTTCTCCCATCATATTTACCTTTTTGTTCACTATTTCAGTCATAAAACAATAAATATAAGTCTTTGCTTCCTTTTAAAAATCGTCGCGCGTCGTGCAAAGAAAGTTGTGTGACTGTACCTTTGGGAGCAAACGAAGCGCGGGAAGCATGGGTCAACTGACGAACCAATGGCCTACGCGCATAGTAATACTGGCGAGCATTCGCCCGTCTCGCCCCCTTCATACCACCAATTTGGTCGATAAATCGCTCAGTGCGCAGGTACAAAGCCAGCGTTCTTTTTACGTGACGGGACCTATACAAGATTATAACAGACTAGTGAGAGCTTGAGGCAAACCATACGATGCATCACTCACACTGCTATAGTAATTTGCATACCAACTTTTAGATGTACTAGAGATACAAATATTTTTAATAGAAGAATCGAAAACTTCAACTATTTTCTGTACAAAAATATTAATGCCTATGAATATGCATATTTACTAGATTCAAATTTGAAGCTCACTTATGATTATCACATGTTCTCTGGTAAACTTGCCGCCGTGAACAATAAAGGCATGAGAACTTTGTTTGCAGATCTTAAGATTTACTATCTGAAATAGAGATTTCGTATATGTCTATACACCACCATAAATCTAACAAAGGGAAACAAACTGATAAATTAGTTCAGCAAGGTGTTAGTGAAATCGTTTTGGATGCAAAAGTATCAAATGATGACTTTTTCGAGAACAAGAAAAGTAAATTTCTAAATGTAATGCATCAAAACATATGTGGTGCGCTTGGTAAAATGGATAATATTGAGATCATATTGGAGGATTTTTCAAACGAAGGAAACTGTATTAACGTAATTTGTCTAACTGAACATTTTGTAAAGAATGGACATGAAACAAATTTAGTGTGTAATGACTACAATCTTGCTGCCATATACTGCAGAAAAAACGCAAGAGGAGGTGCATGTATTATGACTCGAAGAGGACATAATTACCGAGAATTACCTGAAATTACAAAAAACTCTCTCAGTACTGTATTTGAATGTTGTGCTATTGAACTTGTGTCATTAAATGTTATAATTATTTGTTTATACAGGACTCCTAATTATAGTAATATCTCTATCTTTTTCGAAAAACTTTAAACTTTTTTGGATAGGGTTAGCAAAACAACAAGAACTAAGAAAACTATAATATGCGGTGATTTTAATATTGATGTTTTAAAATTGCATGAAAACTAATGTATTTATCTTTTGTCGAGCCATAACTTTAAAATTGAATTCATGGATGCGACTAGATTACAAAGTGAAACGTGTATCGATAATGTCATTCATAACTACCGTCGGAGTAAAAGCTAAATTTTACATTTAAAATTATCCGACCACACTGCTCAAGTGTTGCAATATCCAATTACAATAAAATACTCCTGCTTGCGATACTGGTTTATCACAAGAAGTGACTACAGTATTGAAAATCTAATCAAATTTAGAGAATGCCTGGAAAGTTTATCCTTTTATGATATTTATCAAAGCAATGATGTAAACGAAGCGTACAATATGTTTTATGAATTAATTAAACTCTTTTACGACTTATGCGTCCCGCTCAACCTAGTTAAAAGTTTCAGCTCAGCGGAAACCATTTTGGATTACAAGTGGTATCAAAACATCGTGTAAACGCAAAAGGAAAATGTACTTTCACTTAAAATCTTAAAATGATGAACTTAAATACAATGCGTATACAGCACTTTTAATTTTTTTATTTATTATTAATAAATCACAACACATTCAACACAACAATTACATCAACAAGTCTAAAAATATAACAAGATCTACGTGGAAGATAATAAATTCAAATAATTTCACAAATCCGAAAGACATTTTGAAGAGTGTAACTTATAAAGGGAAAACGATTACTGAACCAGGTGATATTGCAGAAGCTTTTAATGATACATTTATGAATCCTGTACAGAACTGCAAACCAATAAATTACAGAAGTAACATTGAACGTATATCAAATTCATTGTTTATGAATCCAGCAATGCCCGATCATATAGTTAAAGTAATTAATAACTTAAAAAACAAAACAAGTGTTGGTCATGATGAAATAAGCACTAGAGTATTAAAATTTAGTAATTTTCAGTTTGCTCGGCCGCTTAGTCACATTATCAACTTAACTATAAATAATGGCATTTACCCTGATAAGCTAAAAATAACAGTAATTAAACCGATTTTCAAGAAAGGGGATAAAGAGGATTGTAGAAACTATCGCCCAATTGCTCTGGTTTCTGTCATTTCCAAAATTTTTGAGAAAATCATTTATACAACCATTATATAAATATTGTGAGCGTTTCAATTTACTAGCAGACGAGCAATACGGATTTAGAAAGGATAGATCTACGAATCTAGCCATATATCATATGATAAAAATTGTATCAGAATGCCTCGACGATCGCATTCCAATAACTGTTATTTTTATGGATATGTCGAAAGCTTTTGATTACGTATATCATGAAAAGCTTCTGCAAAAATTATATATGTATGGAATCATATACAGGCTGTTTGTGAAACGCTACCGAAAACGAAGACGGACGATAGTAATAACGATACCTTTCATGATGGGTCAGAAATAAAATCGATCCCGAGGAAAAAAAAGTCATCCGTTCACAACGTTTTATTAGCTTTATTCACACTCCATCATGTTAGTACAGCTAAATGAAACGATAATTTCATAAAAAAAAGTCATGAAAATACTTACACATAAAACCAGCAGTGGAATCTACATTTATGAAAATGTAATGTACGTACACAAAAATAAAAGCAGTTATACAAAAATAAGTGATATTCATTCTGTAAATACTAGGAACAAACACAAGCTAGTAGTACCAGTTACTCGACTCCACCGAGTCAGTAATTAACTCTTGGGGCGATGTATACGCTTTTACAATAAAATCCCAGAAAATATACAAAATTCGACCTGCTCAAAATTCAAAAACATTGTTAAACATAGTTT
Source organism: Parnassius orleans (assembly GCA_029286625.1). Lineage (NCBI taxonomy): Eukaryota > Metazoa > Arthropoda > Insecta > Lepidoptera > Papilionidae > Parnassius > Parnassius orleans. The sequence goes on along the minus strand of JAGSMP010000996.1, from coordinate 194,683 downwards.
GTATAAAAAGGGTTATTATAATATTAAGGAATTTATGGATGATAATAACCCCTGGGAATGAGGTGTTCGCTACCAAGCTATTTCTAATTTGTTTTGTGTGGTTAATTGTGTAACATACATGATTGTAAGCTGTTATTTTAAAAAAAAAGTCCCGCTGGGTTTCTTGCCGGTTATTCCCAGGACAGAGGTTTTTTTTCGAGCCAATGGTAATAAAACAAAAGAGTGACTTTCAATAAGTATTATTTATAATCTATATTGAATAAAAAAGTTTCTGTTTCAAAATTACAATCAGCTGACTAGGGGTCAATATACGCGCGGACGTCGAATTCGCGCGGCTTGCAGCCAGCGATCGTACCACAATACCTAATAATTTATAAAATACATACATAATACATAAACACTCACGCCTGTCACCCAGAGGGGTAGGCAGAGACTACGGACTTCCACTTGGCACGATCCTGGCACACCTCTCTCTCGCCTCCTTTACATCCATATATCTACGCATACACGCTCGTCGGTTAAGGGTACTCCTAATCTGGCCCTTATGGCGAAAGAAAGTATTCGTCACAAAAAGATTCTTTTCCTCACATACGGCGAGGAGGTCTTCACCATTCTCATTTACACTTTCATCGCCAAACATTCCTAATATCCTTTCATAACCAGACCTCTTCACCCCAACCCTTCCATTAAAATCTCCTAACATAATGATATTTTCATTTCCCTTACATTTCATCAACACCATCCTTACCATGTCCCAAAACTGCTCTCGGATATAAGTGGACTTAGACATGTCTGGGGCGTACACCCCTAGCACAAACAACTTCTTTAAGCCCACTTTCATTCGTATCCACAGCAGCCTTGGGCTTACACATTCATACTCTTTCACACATTGACCCATTCTTTCTGAAAGGATGACACCGACTCCCTGGCATGCCCGCTCGGTCTCGTCACACCAGACCAGTAAGCGGTATACATGCCATGTGCAGTGGCATCCTTCCCTTTCGTTTCGTCTCATTTACACATAACACATCTATTCCTCTATCATTCATCATTTCGCATATTTCATCCATCTTATCATTCATTGCTCACATACATTCAGCGTAGCCAGACGGGCTCCGCAATCCACTTTTCGCCCTCCGGGAGACAGAACGTGACGGGTGGCGAACTCGTCGCCGGTTTTACTCCGGAGATTCTTTGCACCCCTGCCCCATTAAAGGGCGCCGGGAACTCGGGGCCATTAATGTTGGCTCATGGTGCGATCTAAGGGGGTGGTAGATTTTACGCCGCTACCATACGGCGAGGAGCCGAGTCTATCCTTTCGGCTTTGTCGCTCGTTTAGCACCACCCGGGGGACACGTGTAGGGTGGGCCTAGGGTTAGGTGGTCGAAGCCTACGGACGCGAGCGACTCATTCCCCATAATTTATAAAACTTGTCTAAATACCAACTTATCTACTTAACCTACTATTTTGCCACTGTGCTTGTCTCCACCTAGTCACTTTAATTCGAATACGCAGATTAAATAATAATCCAAATACCTGGTTCGATTCCCCGCTAGTGAAAAAATTACTTAAATAAAATTTTAACAAGGATAGAGTCGTACTTTTTTATCCATCGTGTAGGTATATTTATTATTCTGATGTTTTCAGTTATGTACTTATTCAGATCAGTTCAGTACCAAGTTATTTAAAATAAAATACGTATGAAATAGCTTACCGATCTAAATCCTCCGTGGCCTGTGAGATTCTCTAAGGCACATTAACATGTTGCTGTATTCACGAGCACTATAAACGTACCTACGCGTTAGGCATTATTAAAACAAAACAAGAAACACAAAACGTAATAACAAGTAATAACAACAAGAATTTAATAAACAAAACGATTGAACTGTCGCTCACGCGCACGTGATAGTCAACACGAAACTGTCTCAAAAACTAAAATTAATAATCAATCCCGCCAAAACAAATGCCTCGTGCGTCGTAACGTCCTTACGGTAAGGGCTTTGATCATTTCACAGATCGTTAAACCGTTACGACATTGCCAATATTTATTTTATTTATAAGTTTAGTTAGCCCTACAACTAGTCTTCATATGGAATTTAGAAGTTATGGTTGTAATATTTCAAAATACAATTACACAATCAATTGTACCCTGATGCAACAAGCAGTTCTTACTACAAAAATGATATTGAAATTAATAAACGTACCTAATTGGGTACTCAGTACTCACTTACACAATTCTAAACACTATTTCATCGTTATCTTTGATTTTGTACAAGAAAATAGAAATGAAATGGCACTGAATAATTGAATAGTTAAAATCAATTACAATTATGATCGACATTTAATTAATCTATCAGAATTAATCTAAAAAATAATTCTTTTACTTTATTTAATTGACTTTCCGTATTTAATCCGACCAATACTTTGAATTTAAAAAGAGGTACGTCAAAACTATTAAAAATTGCTTGCAAGTTTTATAGTTACTGTCGCCTCTAATTCTTATATCGCCTGCAAACAAATCTTAGTAGGTAAATTTCGGTGCAACATAGCAGCGTTGCCAACACCAATTTGTCAAATTCCCCCAAAATTCATGTTAAATTCCCCAATTTAAGGACAAAACTTCAACAGATTCGTCACAAATTCCCCTCAATTTTATTTTAAGAAATGAAACAATTTTCAACTAATTTTATAAGATTTACTTTTTAACTAACATTCTTTTTCTTTAAAATTAAAAAATAAAGAAATGAAAAGCATTAAATGATACACAAAGTTACCGAAATAAATCCGAAAATTAAATATAGTGCAATGAAGATACTTAAAAAAGGGAGTCATTCAATATTCATAAGTAACCTAATAAAATTTTAAGATAAGTATGTACTTGGCCCTGGCTATCGATTTTCAAAATCCCCGCATTTTCCCCAGATAATAGTAATCCCCATAAAATCCCCAACCAACTTTAAATTCTCCGCAATTTGGGGAATTCCCCAGCGCGAGGCGACACGAGTTGGCCGGGCAGCGGCAGCGCGTGTGTGAAAAGGAAGGGTAGAGTGATTAATAATACCTAATGCATTGTTTTGTACCGAGCTAGATAAGAGTTCGGCGTCCGCGAGAATATTGACCATATTGTCAGCTGATTTTATTTTAAGTTTCAATGCTGGTTTTATGTTTAAGTATTTTCTACCGACTTCAACAGGAGGAGGGATTCAATTCGACTGTATGTTTTTTTTGTGTGTTACCTCACAACTTTTTACTGATGCCTCACATGTGGTCCCATATAAATTTGATCAAGGTCCGACTAATAGTTTTTGAGTTATTCTTAATAATTTACATTGAAGTCGGTTGTACAATTTTTTTTAAATTTTTTAATTTTAAATTATTATGATTTTTTTAATGAAATTATCGTTTTATTTAGCTGTACCAACATGATGGAGCGTGAATAAAGCTAATAAAACGTTGTGAAAAGATGATTTTTTTTCCTCGGGAACGATTTTCTTTCTGACCCATCATCAAAGGTATCGTTAGTACTATCGTCTGTCTACGTTTTCGGGAGTGTTTCACTAACACCCGGTATAATTTTTGCAGATCAAGATACTCCAAAACACTTCGTACATAAGAATAATACAGAACTTTAATACATTCATAATCTGAGAATGGACGCCACACTCTTAAAAGAAATCCTAAAATTTTATAAGCTTTTGCAACCAATGTCATGACACGATCAGACATGAGCATTTTGGAATCAAGCACTATACCAAGATCTTTGGTTTGGTAGATGCGGTCCAAAGGTATGTTATCCAATTTATTTTGATATTCAATTTGATGCCTTTTACGGGTGAAGCTAATTTGATAACATTTTGAAATATTAACACTAATATGGTTATCATGATAATAGCAACAAAGCTGGTTCAAATCTTTTTGAAGTTGGTATGCATCTCCCTCGGACGTAATACATGCGTAAGTTTTTGTGTCGTTCGCATACATGAGGAACTTGGAAAATTTAAAGCAGTCACCTATATCATACAAGTATGATGCATACAGTAACGGTCCCAATATCGAGTCTTCAGGTACTCCAGATGGGACATACACGAAGTCAGAGCGATCTCCAGCTAGTATAACAGCTTGAGATTGGTTACGTAGACAAGACTCCACCTAAGAAGAATCCCATTATGGTGGAACATTTTTAAAAGGGAGTCACTATTTCGGGCTCTTACTTACTACGCAGGCCAAATAAAAAGATTACAGGAAGCTATTAAGGAAAAAAGACAAGCTGGAGTGCTGTTTCGCCAATACAACACTCTGGCTCACAAAGCCGCAGTTGCGATGGCTGCCATTCAAGAAATGGGATTTGAACTATTCGAACAGGGTCAAAATATTTTTTAAATATATTAATACATACATAAGCAAAAAAATATATCTAAAGAAGTTCATTATTTTACATTTACAATTATATATATTTATTTAAACTAACAACTATCAGTGTAGTGTTTTGTCAAGCATAACAAAAATGTATTCATTAACTATAACAAATTTTAAACAATTCTACCCTAGTGAATTCACTCAAGGTGCAACAGAATAGATCTATGTCTTCAGCCATTCTATTAAGAATTGTAACGTTCGCGTTAACGACGCCTTGTCGAGTAAATTGGTACCCATCTGAAACACACGGCCCAATCCGCCCTAATATGTCAATATTATATAGTTTTCCTCTAAGCATTTTAAAACTTTTTTGATTTTTTTTTGGAATTATGATGTCCATACTTGCTTATCTCTTAAATAATTATTTAATTTGTAATTTTCTTTCTCCATAAGAGTGCTTTAAACATGCACTTTGAATTTTACGTGGTAGAGCAATGCTGCAGCTATATTAGTAGTATAGTTGTTGCACAAATGGGTCGGCTCGACTGGGGAAGGACCACGCTCTCACAGAATACCAGCGTAAAATAGCAGCTTAACGCTGCTGTGTTTCGTATGGTGGAGAGTAGAGAACGGGAGACCCTTTTTACTGAGGCATTCCATCTTAGTCCTCACGGGTGACAACGCATCTGCATTTGGTTTGATGTAGATGTCTATGGGCCGCAGCAACCACTTACCATCAGGTGGACTGTGTGCTCGTTTGTCACCCTTATCCTATAAAAAAAAAATTATGCAAAAGCAAATCAGTAAATCAGTACATTGCACATGAAGCCCTCTTTATTTTGTGTCCATGGGCTACAGTAACTACTTGCCATTAGGTAACTTGTAGCTTATTTTAATAATATCACAAAATGTGTATATCTTACCTGTTTCATGATTCCCATTTTCTTCAAATTTGGAATCTTTTTCGAAACTCTCTTCCTCAATTTAACAGATTCAAGGCTAAACATTTCGTTCTTACAATCATTTTACATCACACTCTACTGGCCTGATATCTATATGACTAATTGGTGTGAACTGAATCTTATCTCTAGCCTCATGCGGTTTTGGTATTGACTGAAACCAAATTCTTTTTTTAAACAAGAGAAAAAACCAGTGTACTGGTGCCGTAGAAGAACCCATACTACTATACCATCCTGCAGATGTTGTAAAAAGGACAGAGGGAACCGAAACAGGAGATGGGCAGCATCTTCCTGACAACAAATCCAAATAATAATAAAACCGGATAAAAGTGAGGGTTCCAAAGAAACTTAAATAAGAATGTAGATACTTCATCCACCCCAAGAATCGAGTCTCCACAATTTCTCCAATCAGATTCACGAATGCCGTAAATTGACTAAGATCTATTTTAGTATACTGAGTAATATTACCTATAGATAACTTTTTGTTTATATACTATTACAGTATAAACAGTTTGATAATTGTTTTTGTAAAAATAAGTACTTAACTTACTGTTATCCGTAAAATATAAAACAGTGCTCTAACGAAAAAGTAAGTTGGATTGAAGAACAAACATAACTTTGCAGTCGAAAAAAAAAATCATTCTCCCATATGGCAACGGGAAGCAGCATAGAAGGCGCGAGACAGGTAGTGATCATCAAGGTGCCTGCCAAGTGATGATTAAGGCAAATACTTCATTATAATGGGAATTAACCATCAAGCAGTGAACTACTATTAATAAGAAGTATAATACCGTGGACTGTGTAGCGGTGTAAGAATATCCACTACCCTATATACCTACCCATGGGACGGGTGTCGTAAGAGGCAACAGAGGGAAACATAAACAGGAGTTGGGCTGATAATAACTCAGTCTATTAAAAACTGCGGTTGCCAACCTGCCAAGCGTGGCAAATTTGGTAAAATCCCTCTTATGAAGCAATCTATGAGGGACTTTTATAGGTTTTAATGGATGGAATGGATAATACCATGGACCCTCCTGCAAGCAACTGCTCCAGAACTGTATTTGACTCAATAGCCTGTTGTTGTAATGTTCTGCAACGAATGAGTCTTGCATGACAGGTGAAACAGACAATTATGGGTTCGTCATCCTCATCCATCTGAAAATATGAAAGTTTGTCAGAAATATGGAAAATTACTTAAATATACAAGGTTGTAATAAAATCTATTAGCTACCACAGTCCTCTTCAACATCATTTTTTTATAACATTGAAGTAACAAATAAACTTACAATCTACCTGATGGTAAGTGGCTGCTGCAGCCCATGGGCACCTGCAACGAACTTCAAGCAAAGGCTACAGATGCGATGTTACCTCTGAGGACTAAGATGTAATGCTTCCCAGCCTGTTATTATACTGGCTCTCAATGTCTTCCACACTGGGACACATGCTGCTGCTTGGTGGCAGAAATAGGCAAGAGGCTGATAACTACCCAGACAGACTCCTAGGCAGAAAAAAATCCTACCACCTAGTGAATCATCATCACTGCAACAACACAGTCTTAAGCCACCTACATCCATTGACTTCCTGTGTTACCAGATTGCCACTATCTAGTGGGGGGCCACTCTACAATTTGCTTACCAGTATGAGGCTACCACTGGAGAAGTATGCTTCCCCATCTGTTGATAGGTCTGCAAGCTATTAGTTTACTTATGACTACCCCTCTCGCCTCAGCCGAGCGCATCCCATGCTCACCTAGTTAGTAATGTTAACAACGCAGTCTCTAATTAATTTATAATGTTGTGAGTGTAAAGTACGTAGGAGTCTGCATGACATTAACAGATAAAATTAAAAGCAGTGGATTCAGACTCTTGGGACCCTGACAGAGGTATTTTCAAGTTTGGGCTCTAAAAATTCAATCTTACTAAACCTACTTTCAAATTTTAACATTAAACTATGTATTATTGTATGTATATAAATTTATGAAATTGTGGATTGGTATAAATAGATTGGTATATTAAGATAATTTTTTAACTGTTTATGTAATGTGTATTGTAAGTAATATGCATTCCAAATTATATTGAGTTGCTGGAGAAGCTAAAACACAGATATTCTAAAGTTTCTAGATCATTGAACATACTATACTCGTATGAGGAAAGTTACAACTCTGAAAGATCACAGAGAATGAGGACACTTGATTGAAACATATAAAATAATATATAAACACTGTGATATAGAAAATATTGACAAACTATTATTCCAGTACTCAAACAACACACATCTTAGGGGCATCACTTCATATTGACTAAAGCCGTGTCACCTAATAACTCACCTATTTTAACTAAAGAGTGGTTGAAGTATAGAACAAGCTACCAACAAAAGTGGATAAACAAATAAAAGAGAACAACTACAGGTTTGAAGCTTATATCAGTTGTATCAACTGCAGGCCTGTTCAATTTTTTTTATACATTAAGTGTGACAACTGAGCACACAGTCCACCTGACGGTAAGTGAATGCCCCTAGACATCTACAATTTATCCTCAATTAAGAATCAAAATGCAGATGTGCTGTCACCCCTGAGGACCAAGATGGAACACCTCGCCTCAGTTAAAAGGATATCTATTAAGGTTCTCTACATTCACCATACACATCAGAGCAGCATTAAGCTGCATTTTATGCTGGTATTCTGAACAAGCATAGTACTACCCTGGTAGAGCTGACCAACCTGTGATACAAACATAATTTAGCTGCAGCATGGCTCCACTACATATAAAATAATGATAATAATGTCCTACAGACAGAATTTGGTCACAATGGAGACTATTCATCAGCACAGGACAGCATTATATTGCATGTGTATGTAGCAAGCACATGTGCACATTACTTCTCTGATTTCTCAGTCTGATAGGAATATGAAATATGAGAGTGAGGGAATTCCTGTGTCTGTAAGCACATGTGCACTCTTATCTCCCACTTTAATAGTCCGATAGAAGGGCTTTAGTGGGTGAAAGATCAAACCAGGGTGGATGTTAATTTCTTGACAGAAAATCGCAATAATACTCAGTAATACACTAGAACAGACACTGCGAAAATATCTATGCAGTAGTGCGGATCGCGTGGAAGGAGGCACAAGGTATCTTTTATAGCACAGTTGAGCCCGCGGGCTCTAACGCAAACAACTAAATCTCGGTGTCGTTGTCTCTTCTAGTACGTAGTAGGATTTCAGGCTAATTGTTTTCAGGTTCTGGTTGCATTTGTCTGGTTGCACTATATTAACGCTGCACCTAGCTAGCCCCGATCTATCGCATTATATATCAAGCCAGTTATAATGTATTTCTCCGGCGATAACAACAAATTAACGCAACTTTAATTTGCAATAATAATAAAATAAGAAATTTACAAAAAAAAAAACATTGACGAACTTACAAAACTGTTCGTCAATGTTTTGTACAAATTTCGGAGACTAGTCTTCTTTAGAACAAACATGCGTACATTAACGCATAAACAAATTCTACAAACTTCACTAAAGGCCATTCCTGTTTCCTATAGCTTTAATATAATGGAATTTACTTTTTCATCAATAAACCAGACTTTGCAAAAATATTAAATTGCATTTTTTAATAACTGGCTTTACGGCTTTGGGTTCTAGCCAGATAAATAAATATAGCAAGCTACAGATACGACAGTGACTTTTAGTCAAGTTTCCCAACTACGCGTTTTGGCGCTGTAGTCGCCTATTTTGACAGATGAGTAATGATTGCAAGCAGACATCCTTTAAAATCATCGATATCGATACTTAGTGGTTCTTATTTTATCGATACCGACGTAAGTGCATTATATAGTTATAATAAAATATTACTTAATGAAACAATTACAGTACATAAACATTTAATTTTTATTCAAGCACACCAATATCATATACATACAAACGTTATCTTAGGATTAAATTAAAGGTACATTAGGTTATATTAAAAATGTACATAACATTGTATATAGGTACAATTTGACGAAAAAAGCAACATTTGTTGTTCATTAAATAAAGCAAATAGCAAATTAAAGAAATTAAACCACAGGAATCATATTTAATCATACTGCTCAACTTTACTCACAAGTTTTTTATAATCATTTTAAAACAACTATAATTCAAATAGTTATGAATTAAGTGAGTACCTTCCCTGTATAAGATAAGAAAGGAAATTTTCACTAGCGTATGCTAAATTATTATTTGGTCTATATAACATTTGTTTGTTAGGCAAGACAAACATTTTTTCTAAAAGTTTGTAGTGTTTGGAGCTTTGTTTCGAAGTGTTTGAGAAATCCTATTAATTTTTCATTTAGGGTAAACCTGGCCATTTTGTTTTTACAAGTTATTAAGTTATTTGTTTAACATTCAACTTCTCTATATTTTGACAGAGATTGGACATTAAGCAAGCCTTTGTGAGGCTTAGTCACCTAAAGGTTCAGTTACAATCTTTGTCAAAATTTTAATATCACCCTTCAATATTTTATTATTTATGTTGCACCAATTGTGCCCGTGTAACCTAATTAAAATATTGATGAAAAGTTTTTACAGTCAAGGCATGCTTATTACATCCTAGCCAGGAAAACTCAAAGTGCTCAATATTTTACTTTTCAAATTACTTTTTACATTACTTCCAATACAGCTATAATTCAAATACTTATGAATAAAGTAAGTACCATCCCTGTACAAGATAAGTAATTTTTCGTTAGGGTATGCCAAATTATTATTTTTCAACAATTTATACTCTCTAGATTTTATGTAAGAGTGAATATTTGTCTTTGTACTGCTAATGTTTTGATGTAATCCTTACAACGAATACCTTTCGATATTTTCCGACAAATGTATCCAGCAGTAAGCTGAGCAGTGGTCTTTAATTTTTCCATGACTACATCACCCACCAGCAATTTTTCTCTTGAACTTGCTTGTGAAGAGGATAGGAGTTATCGCAAAACATTGGGAGTGTTTTCAGAATAATTTTCTTTATTATTATGAACATTTTTGAAAAGAACACTAACATTTAATAATGTGTCTCCATAATCCTCTTCGCAATTAGAGGATTTCGAATGTGGACTAACCATGTTAGATAATATCAGATATTTAAAGGCATATATAAATATGTTTGCATCTAGGTCAACATTTCTATAATTTATAGCTATTATACATCCAAAAAATAAATTTCTAAAGGGTCTTGGTTAATATTTTTTGGATAATAATATTCTACATTATACTGTTCAAATAATAATTTGGAGACCCTTATAAAACTTTCAAGTTATCCATCCTTGTCGGGATGGCACTCGCACAAGTCGAGGTTTTCCTACTTGTATAGCATGTTTGCTACTATATAGCATGGTGTTTTCAAAAACCATTTCTTTTTTAATTTTATTAATGGCTTCAATCCAAAAAGTGTGATGTTGTGAATTTTGTTTAACCACTCGTCTTAACTTTCCTCTTTGCTCACCACCCGGGTAGCCATTGACGCTGTCAGTGTGTCGAAAAATTCAACAACTTCTGCTGTTGAGGCCACCGTTGCGTCAGAGTTTGCATAATGAAAATATCGGACTGATGGACAAGGCGTGTCGATTTTGCAGCGCTTTAAAATGGAAAGATGAGACAGCAGGCATGTGCTGTTCCAATGGCAAAGTGTCTCTTTCGTTACTTGGGGAACCAGAAGAACCTTTGAAAACTCTCTTTTATATGATGCTAATGAGAGAGTTAAACAGGATCCGGAAATATAACTCATGCTTTCAAATGACGTCCTTCGAGTTGACCGAAATAATAATGCCGGGATTTTCGCCTACATTTACGGTGCAAGGGCAAATTGATCATAGAATAGGTTCACTTTTTCCAGCTGAAAACGAACAGCATAAATTTTACAAGTATATTTTAGTGACGAAGAAATTGAGGTAGACCGTCGCTGCCAATTTATTCAGGAGTTGAGAGAGACACAGTGTTCAAAATTCAAAGATTCTTGCATGAACGTAACATTTTAGTCAAAACATTTAAAACTGCTTTAGAAAACCTACCTGAAGAGGATTATAAAGTCGTCATTCACGCAGATCGGACCCTCGTGGAGAGCATGAAAGGCGCTACAATGCACCTTTGATAAACGAAATAGCAGCCGTAATTAGTGGTGATCAATTTTCTTCACGAGACATTGTATTGCGAGCACGTGATGATACGTTGCAACGGGTAGCCGATACAAGTTTTATGACGCTCTGCAATACCCATTGATTTATTGCAAAGGACAAGAGGGTTATCATTTTCAAATCCCACTCATTAACCCGGTCACAAAGGAGCCTACTCCGAACAAAAATTATCATGTATGGATTTTATGCGTATCATATGATGTTGCGAGAAAATGATTTTAACCTCTTAGCATCAATTTTTGTAGACATGTATGTAGGTAGAAAGTGAACGTCTCCGTTATATATTAAATCAAAAAGCTGCGCGTTGAGAATTATATACATTTACAAGATGCAGTTTCTAGCGACGCCAATGTAAACCCCAGAGATTTGGGTAAAATGGTAATTCTGCCCTCATCATTCGTTAACAGTCCCCGCTACCTACATGAGTACACACAAGACGCATTCGCCTATGTACGAACTTACGGAAGACCTGATCTTTTTGTTACTTTTACTTGCAATCCCACATGGAAAGAAATAACCGAGGAGCTAATGCCGGGCCAAAAAAGTACAAAAATTAATGTATGTAATTAACAAAGGGAAAATTTTCGGAGAGGTGCAGTGCTTCATGTATTCAATTGAATGGCAAAAAAGAGGATTACCGCATGCCCACATTCTAATATGGCTTAAAGAGAATTTGCGGCCCAGCCAAATAGACGACATAATAAGCGCCGAGATTCCGAATCCTGAGCAAGATAAAGAATTGTATGATACCATCGTCCGAAATATGATTCACGGTCCATGTGGAGCACGAAATTCAATATCGCCATGTATGAAAGAAGGAAATGTACAAAGAAATTCACCTAAACAGCTATTAAAAGAAACAGTGCACAATGACAATGGCTACCCTTTATACAGACGCAGAGCTCCCGAAGATGGTGGCAGGAAAGTTACAATCAAATCTCGCTCTGGAGTGTTAGAAACCTTAGATAACAGCTGGATTGTCCCGTATTCGCCCATTCTATGTAAAATGTTTAATGCCCACATTAATGTAGCATGTAGCTCTGTCCGCGCAATCAAGTATATCTGTAAGTACATAAATAAAGGAAGCGACCAAGCAATATTTAATCTCAGGAGTGAAGGTGAGGCAAACCGTTAATGAAGTACAGATCTTTCAAGCAGGGCGTTATGTCTGCAGTAACGAGGCACCGTGGCGTCTCCTGGCTTCCCTTTACACGAAAGGCACCCAACAGTTACTCACCTTGCTGTGCACTTAGAAAATGGAGAGCGTATATTTCACCGAAAGAAATTTCCAAGAAAGAATTGCATCACCGCAAAAACTACACTAACAGCCTTCTTTCAACTTTGTCAAACCGACCCTTTGCAAAACGTTGTTATATTCTGAAGTCCCCGCTATTATACTTGGAACACATCTAGGAAGGAGGAAACGCCGTATTCAAGGCGCGCTTGTTGCAAATTGGCCGGTGTAAAGTCATCAGATGCCCTTGGTCGTGTGTAACTAAGACTAACTAAGTCCATGTAACTAATTTTGAATGTTTCTGTTTACGACTGCTGCACCATGTTCGGGGTCCTACAGGATATAAAGACCTTAAAACTGTCAACGGTCAGAATGCGCAACTTATAGAGAAGCATGTGAAGCTTCTATACCAATGGAGGAAACCATGGTGAAGCTGTGCAGTGCCAGTCACCAGCCAAAATTAGGGATCTTTATGCAATTCTCATATCATCTTGCGGCTATCTAATGCACATAAATTGTGGGACAAATATAAAGAGTACATGGCGGAAGATATTTTGCGAAGGTTACAGCATACACACGCGAACATGACATACAATGAACACATTTATAATGAAGCACTTGGAAAAATTGAAGATAAAGTAATGGCAATGGTAGGCAAAAATTAAGCGACTTTGGAATGATAAGCCCTCAGCGAACAACCGAAAACGAACTAAGTGATGAAATTTTGCAGCAGCAAGTAGCCGAATTTGTACCCTTGCTTCCCGAACAAAACGAGTTTTGACAAAGTATTAGGACAAATTGAATCTGGAAATGGTGCACTTTTTTTAGATGCCCCTGGAGGAACTGGGAAGACATTTTTGTTAAATTTATTATTAGCGCAAGTACGGAAAGATAAAAACATTGCTGTGGCCGTAGCTTCCTCCGGTATAGCCGCCACGCTGCTAAGCGGGGCCGCACTGCACATCTGTTTTAAAACCCTCTATATCTAAGCCAGGAAGAATCGCCGATCTGCAACTTTAGCAAAATAGTGCACGAGGTATAATGCTACGACAATGCAAACTTTTAGTGTGGGACGAAAGTACAATGTCGCAAAAAAGCTGTAGAAGCACTAAATCGAACGCTCCAGGATTTGCAGCAATACCGATGTAATGGGAGGAATGGTGGTTTTACTGGCTGGTGACTTTCGCCAAACTTTACCTGTCATTCAAAAGGGCACACCTGCAGATGAAATTAAAGCATGCCTCAAGTCGTCTATTTTATGGAACAAGGTGACAAAATTCAGTTTAACTACGAATATGAGAGTGCATTTGTATAATGATATCAATGCTGGAAACTATGCTGACACACTATTAAAAATTGGCGATGGGCGGTTGGAAACGGATGCTGAGGGCTGCGTTAAATTGACGAGAGATTTTTGTAATTTAGCACAGAGTCATTCCGAATTGATTGCGAGCGTTTATTCAGATTTAACGAACAACATGCATGAAGACAAATGGTTATGTGAAAGGGCGATTTTGCACCAAAAATGAGAGCTAATAAAATAAATTCAGATATATTAAGCGAAGTAGCAGGAGAAATAACAGAGTATTTGTCAGTAGACACAGTTATGGACACAGAACAGAGCACTTCATATCCCGCAGAGTTTCTAAATTCTCTAGAGTTGTCAGGTGTGCCCTCACATAAGCTTCAATTAAAATTAGGCGTCCCAGTCATGCTAATGCGAAATTTAGATGCTCCTCGTTTATGTAACGGGACAAGGCTGCGTGTGACACATCTTGGACGGAACATAATCGGTGCTACAATTTTGACAGGCGTAGGAAAAGGTGAAAATGTTATTATACCACGGATCCCTATAATTCCCACAGATCTTCCTTTTCAATTCAAAAGGTTGCAATTCCCTGTTAAGCTCAGTTTTGCAATGACAATTAATAAAGCGCAAGGGCAAACGTTACAGGTAGCGGGGGTCAACTTAGAAAAACCGTGCTTCTCTCATGGTCAGCTGTATGTAGCATGTTCGCGTGTGTCAAATGCCCAGAATCTCCACATTCTTTCCCCGAATGGAAAAACATATAACATTGTGTACAGTAGCGTCTTAAAATAGTGTTCAGTTAGTTTTTTCCAAAATTCCACAATCAATTAATCAGAATTCCCACAGATCTTCCCTTTCAATTCAATATCCTATTTAGCTCAGTTTCTTTTCAATTCCAAATGCTGCACCTCTGACGGACCTATAAGCTCAGTTTCCTTTCAACTCAAAAGGCTGCATCTCTGACGGATCTTTTATTTGGCTCAGTTTTTTCAATTCAGAAAACTGCATCTCTGACGAATCAATTTAGCTCAGTTTCTTTTCAAAAGTCTATCCCTGACGGATAATTATGCTCAGTTTCCTTTAATTAAAAAATATCCCATTTCCATTTGGAATAAACAGGCTATTTTCATGCTTTCCTATACGCTGCGTTTCAAAACATTTAAATAGGCTGACGAATCAATTTTGCTCAGTTTTTAATGGCTGCATCTCTGACAAATCTATAAAACTCAGTTTTCTTTCAATTAAAAAGCAATGGATAGTTCATTTCAGTGACCATGCGGGCGAAGCCGCGGGTAACAGCTAGTAACAATTATAAATTTAATGCAGTAATAAACAGGACTTGGAAGATACAGGTTGTCTCATTTAATAACGTCATTACGAGCGACCTTGCCAGCCGAGCTGGCCACCGATAGTAATAAACTCATAATAAATATAAGACTTAATAAATACACACATTACCAAAACGAGGAAAATATCGCGTAGAGCCATAAAAAGTTTTGGAACAAGTTGTAAATAAATATTTAGAAAATAAAGTAAAAAACATAAAATCATAAGGCAAAGAGGCAGCTAAGAAGACTTAAGACGAGAAAAGAGGATTTTTTTTAATAGGATTAGGGTGACAAATGAGCACACAGTCCACCTGATGGAAGGTGGTTGCTATGGCCCATAGACATCTACATCTATCCTCGATTACGAATCAAAATGCAGATGCGTGGTCACCGGTTTTAAAAGGGTCTCCGGTTCTCTACACTCACCATACGAAACACAACAGCGTTAAGCTGCTATTTTACGCTGGTATTCTGTGAAAGCGTGGTCCTTCCCTGGTCGAGCCGAATCATTTGTGCTACAACCAAACCACTAATATAGCTGCAGCATGGCTCTACCGCGTAAAAAATGGATGAGAGAGATTACTTTTTTTTTATTCAGGTTAAAAAGAATATTGGTTGAGAAGATATCAATTGAAGTACACAGTGGTATTACGGGAATTTTAAACATTATCAAACCAACCGTGAAGAACAAATAAGAACATAATTATCAATTATGTTCTAAAAAATATCGAGAATTTAATCAAGTGGCCAGTTTTAGGAGGACTGAATTTTTTGTGTTTTATCTATAAGAAAACAGGAAAAATGTTAATTTCAAGGAAACCAAAAAAAATAGAGAATAATGTGAAAAATATGTTTGTTGTATCTACAAAATAATTACTGTATAAAACGCAAATTATGTATTATATTTTGAGATGTCATGTGAGTAATCTTAAATATAAATTATCTCGTTTAAAATTTCGATTTCATAAAATTAAAAATGTAATAACTATAGTCTTCAATCTTTTACCATTACTCATTTCATAGATGGAAAACTATTAACACAAAGCAAGTGCTACTTGTATATTCATATCCTTATTATTTAAGCGTGATTATTTTGATTTCAATGTGTAATGAAAAGTAAATTATGTGATTTATTACGTATTATTTTTTTAAGGTCGAAGATTATTTCATAGTATTTTTAGTGGCTTAGAATATTCCGTAATGAAATAAAAACAATTTTCTAAAATTTGTAAACCATTTCACATTTTGAATAACTCCCGGATCTAGGTACAATTTAAATTATAAAAGTTAAGTTCCATCTGTATAGGATTTCTCTGTACAAAATATTAATTTGATATAGTAATTAATTGTATTTCTATACCTGGTTTACCTGGTATTAGTAAAGATATTAGTAAAAGAAATGTAATTTATACCATTTTTTTTTCTTTTTTCCAATAGGTCTTTATTTTTGACATTGGGCTTTAAGTCTTTGTGAGACACTTAAAGTTTTAGTTGCAATCTTTATCAAAATTTTAACCAATTTTCTTCTTTGATACTATTTTCTTCACCAATGTAACCTGTAATGAAATAAATAAAATAATTAAGTACTATATTTATATTTTGTAACTGAATGATAAACATAAAAATATTAATTTATTATTTAGAACTTTTGATGTGTTCACTTTGATAATAATAATAATAATAAGTTCTTTATTTCAAAAGATAGTACAAACAGATATTTGCTTAACACTTAATAAAGCTAATTTGGTACATATATTTGAAACATAGCATCTGCAGCCGAACTAGGAGACCTTTGCATCAGCTGTCAGCGCCACATCCCCACCGTTAATTTACATAAATATTAGGATGCAAGCAAAAGTTAATTAATTAATATTATCTAACGAGTTTGTACTTTATGCTAACATAACCTAGGTACAATGAAATTTAATGGATCACATGTTACGTTCTATATGCTAAGTTATTACTTATACCAAGGCACAAACAAGAAAATAATTTATACTAATAATGTCGTTCCTCTCTCTTAATGTGTAATGTATAATAATTCAATAATTAATATCCAGATATTATTATTTTTAATGTAGTATTGCGGGTGAAAGTTATATGAGAATTTATGTTTAAGTCTGAATACTAAGAAGGTTTTCAGTTTCATTATAAGTTAATATTTGTAGGTAAGTATGTACAGTTTTTTACAATCTACTTTATTAAGGTGGTAAATGACTAATGTTTTATTTAGTTTATTATATAAGTGTGGTCCTATAAATGCAAAGAATCTTTTTATAAAAGTTGTTTTAAAATTAGTTGTATCTACAGAAAATTCCGATTCCGAAAATTTCGAGGCGACACGAGGCAGCGTGTGTCTGGAAAGGGAAGGTGAGAGTATACCTAATGCATTGTTTCATACCGATCTAGAAAAGAGTTCGAGGCCCGCGAGGATATTGACCCTATTGTTAGCTGATTTTCTTTTCAAGTTTCACTGCTGGTTTTATGTTTCAGTATTTTCATGATTATTTTAGTGAAATATCGTTTCAATTAACTGTACTAACATGATGGAGCGTGAATAAAGTTAATAAAACGTTGTGAAAAGATGATTTTTTTTCCTCGATCGAATTTTGTGACCCATCATCATAGGTATCCTTAGTACTATCATCTGTCTTCGCGGGAGCGTTTCAAAAATACCTGTATAAGTCAAAGGAGGTATTAACAAATATTTAATTTTTTAATAAATTTATTCGAAATTCCATCCCAACCAACTGAGCAGTCTGTTTTCAAATTATCAATTAATTTTTCTACTTCACTTTCATCCGTGTCCAATAAAACAAATGAATTTAAATAATAATTTGATTTTTCACCAATGTTACTATTAAAACTTTCTATTATTATTTCCTGCATTAAAACTCTCTGCCAAACTTTTACCTGCATTTACAAAATAATTATTTATAAGATCAACAGATAATTGGCGTACTGGATATATATTCAAAAGTTCTCTGTTATACCCTTTGTTTTCATGTTAACTATAATATCAGTAAGTACGTCCCATAGCTTTTATTATTATTTTAGCCATATTCATTCGCTCTTTTTCATAATTTCTTTTTATCTTTTTTAGCAGTGCGTTGCAGTGATTACGATATCGTCGGTATATAATTTGATCGCTTTCACTGTCTGGAAAACGTCTGGCCCTGTTATGTAGTTTATCACGGTGACGAATACATCTAAGAAGTCCAGTCGTAATCCAAGGTTTGATGATCTTTTTTTGTCTTGTCAACTTTATTAATTTAGTATTAACTTCAATGACTGTTTGTATTTTATTAACTAAGTATTCACGAGAAGTATTTGGATATTTAACATCATATATGGGTGAAATGTCAATGTTCGTAGTTAGTGAGATGTTTGATTTGTTTTATATTTAATTAGAAAGAAACTATTGCAAGTATTACTTGAATAATTACTTTCAAAAATACTTTATGTTAACCAAATAAAAAGAACTGATCATTTATAATATTTAGATAGATTAAGTACTTACTTAGTATTCCATTATGACTCAGAAATGATTGTTACCAAAAGACTTGAAAAGGCTTTAAAAATAATAAATAGTACCTACGATTTGCAATAAACTGTTTTATTTATGAATATGATTATAACATCGTTATTCACATTGAACGAAAGTAGCCTCCAACCTAAAAGAAAGAAAAGAACAACTAGAACCTAAAGAACCTCGTACCCGGTTCCGGCAAAATTTGGAACCGAAAGAACTGGTTGCTGGAAAGAGACCGGGTCTCAATGCTGTAATTAAACATTAACACTAGATTATATAAAAGTAACACGTTCACTGATATATATATATATATATATATATAAATATATATATATATATATATATATATATATATATATATATATATATATATATATATATATAATAACAAGTGTACATAACATTTACCAACAAAATACATGTAAACATTGAGAATTGCTTACCAAGATGCGTTCTAGCGAAAGGTATGTGAAATGTTTTTCGAGAAGTATTGCAACGGCGAGGATATCTACTTGTACTGATAGAGGAACCTGTTCAAGCAGCCTACTGCACTTGACTTTGGAATTGATTATTTTATGCAAGAAACACAGATCGTATCTCACGCCTGCTTCGGAGAGACATCATTTTAAATTCAACCAATCTTTCATTATAGGACTGTTCGTGTGAGATACCAGTTCCGTGGAATGCTAGGTTGTACGTTTTCAATCGTTGGCGTTGGCGTAAGGATTCCAAATGACACTGGCAAACTCAAGGCAACTTCTCGCAAACACGTTGTACAAAATAATTTTAGTCCTGGGTAAATCTTTTGTGTTTCGTCTAATGAATTCGAGGAACTGCGTGGCTTTTTTAATAATATTGTTTATATGTGATGTAAAAGTTAACTTCCTGTCAATAGTAACTCCTAAGTCCTTGATTTCTGGTAACTCTTGAAATACTACATTATCAATCGAATAACTTGAGACAAGTGGCTTTTTCTTTCTGGTATATTTTACATGAAAACATTTGTTAACATTAAGAGTCATACTATTGACGCCACACCAATTAGTGATTCTATCGAGATCTTCTTGTATTAATTTAGTGTCTTCATCTGACTTTGTAATTTTATAGATTTTTAAGTCATCGGCAAAAAGTGAGCAGTTGCAATGCTTTACCTCTGTGGTGTGATGAAGGCCAAAAACAACAAAGGCCCGAGGTGGTACCCCAGAGCGAGCGATGTATCTCGCAGATTCAAACCCATTTACTACTACCGTCTGATTTGAACCATTTATTTAAAGAGGTATCGATGCCGTATTGTGAAAGCTTGTTTATTAGAATCTGATGGTCAACCTTATCAAATGTGCTACTAAAGTCGGTATAAATAGCATCGATCTGTTGACCCTTGTCTACTTCTGCTAACAGATCTGAGGAAAAGTTTGACAAGTTGCGCTCGTTAGAAAGTTGTTCAAATGTTTGGTGAGGATGGGATGCACAAGACTTTCAAACAGTTTTGAAAAACATGACAGAATTGATATTGGACGGTAATTTTTAACATCCATTCGATCACCCTTTTGAAGATCGGTACACCTGTGCTCTTTCCACACTTTGGGAAATACACCTTCATCAAGGGAACGATTGAAGATCAGCGTAAGATGAAATGCAAGACCTGTACTGCAACGTTTTACAAAAATAGGCCGAATACAATCTGGACCTGGCCCTTTTGAATATCGAACGTTTTAATTTTCTTTTAACACATCTAGCTCTAGGAATTTAAATTTGGATAGCTGTTGAGTGTTATTGTTTTGGTGTGTTAGAAATTGATATTGATCAGCCCCTTGGGTATAAATTGAGGAGAAATGATTCGCAAATAGATTAGCAATTTCTGTACCAGTACTACCAACTCTGTTGTCCATGTTTATTAATGCGGGAAAAGATCACTCACATTTCTTTTTCTGTTTAAAATAATTCCAAAAATACATTGGGTTTTTGGCAATATTTGTCTCAGCGTAGTGTTTGTTATTATTGAGACAAATATCGTAGAGCTTATGACAGCGGCTTCGAATGATTTGGAATTCTAAATAGTCACGAGGGTTGTTGTACTTACGGATTTTTTTTGAAGGTTGTCTTTTTCTGTCAGTAACTTAATTAAATTGGAATTGAACCAAGCAGGGTATTTTGCTGACTTAGTCTTACGTTTAGGGACAGATTTATCAATTATTTTATGGAGACAATTATAAAATACATCAACCATGGCATCAACATTCTCACACTCGAAAATATTTACAACCAGTCAATGTTCTTAATTTTTACAATATTAATATAATCTGCTTTAAAGTAATTGTAATCAATACGACTTTTAGAACTTAGGTAGGACGCGTGTGAAAGTCAATTCTCATAAGCAAGTATGGGTGGTAAGTATCCAATTTAGTGAGTAGATTAGAGGTTTTAATACCGTAATAGCAGTTAGGTTACTTAATACTAGGTCCAAGTGTCTATCGTCACAGTTACTTATACAATTTAATTGATGCAGATTGTTGATAGACATAAAATCTATTAATGAGTGTCCGAGGGCATTATTGTGACCACACGGAGACATATATGAACAGTTATCATTAGCACACCATTTAATAAAACCCGTATTAAAATCACCCAATACTATTAAATCAGCAACATGGTTAGTTACATTGTCCACATTCTCCAAAAACTTATTGAGGAAATCATGTTTGACTGGAGGAGGCATATATACTACACAAAGCCCAATTCTTTTTTTATTCTTTATGATTAGTATCCAACACTAGCCATATGCACTGGCGTCTTTCATCTCCCAACTAGTACCCGGGAAAAAGGTATCTCACGTGAGATAGCAACTAGAACGCTCTCCATCGCGTTTAGACTGATTGGAACATGTGCGATCTTTTCGATATACGATATAACGCGAATCAAATAGTTCGTTATCTAAGACACTAGAATTTAGTCAAGTCTCGGTAAAGCAATAATTTATAATCCGTAGTCAAGATATTATAAGCACATCGTTGGCTTTAGTTCTCAATCCGCGCACGTTTTGATAATATACAGTAGAACCTTGATAACTTAAACCTCGACAATGTAATAACTCTATAAATTAATAAAATTTTGTGTTCCTTCTAGAGTCCAAAACCTCTTTTACTTAAATACAAACCTCTATAACTTAAACGAATAATTTGGGCATCGCACCTCAGTAACTCAAAGTTGTAACAAAGACGACCTTTGTAACTTCAATCATCTATCAATGAGTCATTTTGAATGTGCAATCAACAAAGGTTCCATGTAGACCATTGTTGTTGCTTACACGTGTTTACCAAATGGTTTCAAAAGTAATTATATCTATTAGTGAAGCAAAGAAAGCTGTAAACACTTTACAATCTCTTATAGAGCAATGCAGTAACACAGAGGATGATATTTTCTTCTTTATTTAATATTGAAAATAAAATTGATATAGAAAGTGTGAATAGTTTGAAACAAAAAAACGACTTTTTATGTAGAATAAAATAAACTTGAATAAATGTATCTTTAAACTTAAAATAAAGTACGTATGAACATCATCATCATCATCATCATCATCATTACAGCCCTTCACAAGTCCACTGCTGAACATAGGCCTCCCCAAGGAATGCCACAAAGCACGGTCCTGAGCCACCCGCATCCATCGACTTCCTGCATGTCTTACCAGGTCGTCACCCATCTAGTGGGGACGCCCACACTTCGTCCGCCGGTACGAGGCCGCCACTCGAACCTTTTTCCCCATCGGTTGTCGGTTCTTCGAGCTATATGGCCGGCCCATTGCCACTTCAGCTTACTAATCTGTTGGGCTATGTCGGTCACTCTGGTTCTACTGCGGATATCCTCATTTCTAAGTTTATCACGCAGTGAGACCCGAGCATAGCCTCTCCATAGCTCGCTGAGCGACCTTGAGCTTCCTCATCCGGCCAGCAGTGAAGGACCACGTCTCAGTTCCGTAGGTCATCAGGCAACACGCACTGGTTGTACAGCCTCGTTTTCAAGTTTTGAGGTATACCTGACGAGAAGATGTGCCGTAATTTCCCGAACGCTGCCCAGCCGAGTTGAATCCGTCGATTGACCTCTCGGTCGAAGTTGGACTTACCTAGTCGGACTATTTGTCCCAGGTAAACATATTCGTCAACAACTTCGAGCTTAGTGCTCCCAACAACTACCGGCATAGGTGTGACATGGACATTAAACATGATCTTTGTTTTGTCCATGTTCATCTTAAGACCTATCCGTTGGGAGGCACTATTGAGGTCATTGAGCATAGTGCTTAGGTCCTCCAGCGATTCTGCCATAAGGACTATATCATCGGCAAATCGAAGGTGAGTGATGTACTCGCCATTGATGTTAATGCCGTATCCTTTCCAGTCCAGAAGCTTGAAAACGTCTTCCAATGCAGCGGTGAAGAGTTTGGGGATATAACGTCACCCTGTCTTACACCTCTGCAGTTGGATAGGTTTCGTACTCTGGTTCTGTACTCGGATAGCCATCGTGGCCCTACTGTACAAGCACTTCAGCACTTCGATATACCGACAGTCAACTTGGCACCGCTGAAGGACTGCAGCACCGCCCAAATTTCGACGGAATCAAAGGCTTTCATAGTTCACATACGCCAGACATAGTGGCAAATTGTACCCTCGGACTTCTGTACAATTTGCCGAAGGGTATGTATGTGGTCTATGGTGCTAAAGTTTTTCGGAAACCGGCTTGTTCGGGAGGCTGGAAGTCGTCGAGTCTGCGTGCGAGACGATTCGTAATGACTCGAAAACAGCACGTAGACGCGGCTCAGAAGGAAATCGGTCTGTAGTTCTTCAAGAGAGCGTTGTCGCCTTTCTTGAAGAACAAGACCACCACACTTCTGCTCCACGCCTCGGTGTAGTGCCACCATGTAGGACGGAATTAAAGAGCTTGAAGGACTTCAAGTACCGGTTTTCCACCGCTTCAGAAGCTCCGCTGTAATTCCATCCTCGCCTGGGGCCTTGCCGTTTTAAGGTGCTGGAGAGCCATTCTAATCTCGCTCAGACTGACGTCCGGATATCATCGGAATAGTGTCGGATAAGACTCGCTCTTGGATCGTTACTCACACTTGCGTGTGGCTCCAACGATGATGTGTACAGCTGCCCATAGAACCTCTCATCTCACTCAAAACTCAGGTGTCCGGAAACGACGCTGCCACACTCGGTCTTCAGCTTCGACAGTTGGCTCTTTCTGGCAGACAGATCTCTGGCAAAGACTTTGGAGCCCTGGTTCGCTCGATCGCTTCTTCAATACGAGCTGTATTGAAGTTGCGTCCCGCCGCATGCATTTGGAGATCTGTCTGTTCAGTTGCCTGTATGCTATCAAATCTACTGAAGATTGCAGCTTCATTTCCCGTCTAACAGCCATGAGATTAAGAGTGTGATCGGAGAGTTTGAACGTATGAACATATGTATTAACATTTAAAAGTTTCATTTGCATTTAACCTAGCTCGTCTATCTATGTATATAATTCCTAAACTAAGATCATAAACGAACCTCTGTAAGTACAAAATAAACCAATAAAAACCCTTAACTTAAACCCTTAGTAAGTAAAACCTCAATAACTCAAATTATTTAACGGTTCCTTGGTCTTTATCTTATCGAGGTTCTACTGTATATCTAAACCGGTAAAGGTGTAAGAGCCATAACATTCATACTCGATTTGTAAGAAAACTGGTGACTCAATTGCATAATTTCTCAGGAAGCTCATAAGAGGGAAGCTTCGAAAGAAGCGCTTAGTGCCAAACTCGATCGAAGGCCTTTGCTATGTCCAAACTAACCGCCAGGACCTCCCCTTGGTCTCGACTGTCTCCGCTCTATCTATCGGTAATTCATGTAGACAAGAAGATCACCAGATGAGTGACCTCGACGGAAACCTTATTGACGGACAGGAATTTTGGAGAACAAGGAGGTGATGGCGATAGGCCTGTATTTGGATAGGTCCGAGCAGTCACATCTTTAGATCGAGTTGCACTAAGGCTGTATTCCATGAGCTTGGAACAACGCCTAAAGAGTAATAGAACATGACATAAACATAAAATAACATGAACATAACACAACAACTGCATTAACTTTGTAATGTTATTATAACTGTAAAAATTAACTATAGCTTTACGTTTTCATTTGCAGGGTAGGCAGAGAAGATCGATCGCCAAGAGATCGATCCGACATACCACTCACTTATTTTCAAGTTAATAGTTATTGTAGGCCTACAGTTTTATTCGTTGTACTCTTGCTTTACGCGGGCAACCCTCAGGATAGTTTAGGGCAGTGGTGGTTTACGGGAAGGTTTATTTCGGTTAGTTTTTCAGATGAAACCCTTAACTAAAAAGGATATCCAAAATTATTTAGACATTGATGATAAAGCGATGTCATGATAATAGTTATTGTAGGCCAACAGTTTTATTCGTGGTACTCTTGATTTATGCGGGCAACTCTCAGAATAGTTTAGGGGAGTAGTGGTTAACGAAAAGGTTCCGTTTTTCAGATGAAACCCTTAACTAAAAAGGATATCCAAAATTATTTAGACGAAATTGACGATGAAGCGATATCAGGTGATGACAATGAAGACTTTTATATAAATCGTGAAGATATACTTCGTGATCTGAAAGTCCTATAGAAAAGAAAATGATGAGGTTTTGATGATCCTCTCTGGTAGAAGATCCAGCTACAACCTCTGCAAATGATCAAGTGCCCCAAATTTTGCACTTAACAATCCAAGCTAGACGCCGAGCAACAATAAAAGGACTTGCATGAAAGGCAAAAACCGCTATTCCATTTATTCCTCTATTGGAAAACAGTGGAGAGAAACATAATAGGTCGGAGAAAAGTTTTTCGTATTTTGTTTCTATAAAATCGAAGAAAATATCTTTGGTTGTAATGTTTGTATCTGGTTGGTTTTAATATCAATACATATAGAACATTAAAAAACTAAAAATTAAAAAAAAAAACACTTTCCGCTATTTTTCAAGTGTTTTCTGTCCGCCATCGATACATTCTGAAGTTTTATTACAAAAGGGATAAATGGGACTCAAGCCGTGAAAACAATTTGTGATGTTTATGGACCTAATGCAGTGTCAGTAAGACTAGCATATTAGTAGTAACGACAAAGCCGAGGAATTAAGGATTGACCACAAAACAGTTTTGACCTATTTGAAAAAGTATGGCTATACAAAAGCTCAATATTTGGGTACCACACGAGCTCACTGAATGAAACCTAATGAATCGTTTACTCATTTGCGATTCTCTATTGAAGCGTAATGAAACCGAACCATTTTGAAAAGATTGACCACTGGTGATGAAAAGTGGATCACCCATGACAAGAACGTGCGAAAAGATTATGGTAAAGGTAGTCAAGCTCCACAGACTGTAGCGAAATACGGATTAACACGCAATAAGGTGATGCTGTGTGTATGGTGGCATCGTTTATTATGAGCTTTACCGCCGAGCAAAACCATCGATTCGGATCTCCACTGCCAACAACTAATGAGACTTAAGCATGAAATTGAGAAAAACGGCCGGAATTGATCAACAGAAAAGGAGTGGTCTTTCATCATGATAACGCCAGACCACACACATCTTTGGCCACTCAGCAAAAATTGAGAGAGCTTGGTTGGGTAGTGTTAATGCATCCACCATATAGTCCTGACTTTGCACCTCAGATCTTCACCTGTTTCGGTCTCTTAAGAATTCTTTAGTAGTGTTAGGTTAACATCAAAAGAGGACTGTCAAACTACTTGTCGCATTTTCTTGACCAATAATCCCAATATTTCTTCAGCAACGGGATTTTGTCACTACCTACAAGATGGCAACAAGTTATCGAACAAAATGGCACATATTATATATTATAATTAAATGTAATTAACTTTTAAAAAAATGTCTTGAAATGGTATATAAAATGCGAAGAAACTTTTTTCCGACCTTATATTTAGTCAAAAATAAAAATCAATGTAAATATGAAATTATACGATTTGAAAATTCATACAAGTTCTGAGCTACAATGAAATTTTTATTAAACTTACATAAAATTACGTAAGTATATCCATAACTTTATGTAATTATCCATAAACCGAAATCTAAACGAAGTTAAAGTTGGTAAAATTACCTTGCGTACATCCGCTCGATAAAATAAAATGATGTGTCTTACCTAGTTTGAAGAGCACCTCCCGCCTCCCACAATTGCGTGCACTATCCCCGTCACCACTAATCCCGTCACCACTAATCCCAGCACCACTACTCCCAACACCACTACACTAGGAAAGACACACCACTGACGACAATACGATACATGTTTCGCCGCTACACGAGGCATCTTCAGGTGATGTAGACTCTGCGGTGGCTGACCGCTAAGTGAGCGACGAGCCACAAACAACCGCTCCCCACTTAAGTAGCGAGCGACTGCGTCATGCGATAATACTGTCTGTTATTAGAGAGCAGGCTTTAAAGATATTTAAGAGAGGTGAGTTAGAAACATTTGTTTGTTCATTCAGCAGTGAAATGATACTGTTTTTTTTAATATCTCTAACTGTTCCAGCACATACAGTCGCAGCCCTTTATTACATGTATGTAAGACTTTAAAGGAGTGGTCGTTGGCTAGGTTGTGTCCAAAACAAGTTTGTAAACACCCTTATATACTTAGGCCCCATATCTGAAAAAGTAGCTAATACTCTTCGACAAAGCGGCGTTTATGTGGCGTTCAAAACAAACAATTCTCTTAGAATATCTGTAATAATAAAGATAAGTTGGATATTCGTCAAAAGTCAGGTGATGAATAGGGTGATAATAAAGGCAATGAATCGTGTACTTATTTGCGATTCTCCATTGAAACGTAATGACACCGAACCATTTTTGAAAAGATTGATCACTGGTGGTGATGAAAAGTGGATCACCTACGACAAGGTCCACAGACTAGCGAAACCCGGATTAACATGCAATAAGGTGATGCTGTGTGTATGGTGGGATTGAAGGGCATCGTTTATTATTTTATTTTATTAGGGATAACAACAGCCTTCATTTTGTGATACATTATTCTTATACCGGGCGTTTGTGAAACGCTCCGAAAACGAAGACAGACCTTTGATGATGGGTCAGAAAGAAAATCATCTTGTCACAACGTTTTATTAGCTTTATTCACGCTCCATCATGTTAGTACAGCTAAATGAAACGATAATTTCATAAAAATCATGAATATACTTAAACATAAAACCAGCAGTGAAATTACAATCAGCTTTTTGTACGTGGTAGAGCCATGCTGCAGCTATATTAATAGTATAGTTTTAGCACGAATGGGTCGGCTCGACCGGGGAAGGACCACGCTCTCACAGAATACCAGCGTAAAATAGCAGCTTAATTCTGCTGTGTTTCGTATGGTGAGTGTAGAGAACCGGAGACCCTTTTTACTGGAAAAGAGGCATTCTATCTTAGTCCTCACGGCTGACAACGCATCTGCATTTATATTCGCAAACGAAGATAGATGTAGATGTCTATGGGCCACAGCAACCACTTACCATCAGGTGGACTGTGTGCTCGTTTGTCACCCTTATTCTATAAAAAAGCTGACTAGGGTCAATATATGCGCGGACGCCGAATTCGAACGGCCCGCAACCAGTGATCGTACGACAATACCTAATAATTTACAACACTTGTCTTAATACCTAACTTATCTACTTAACCTACTATATTGCCACTGTGCTTGTCTCCATGTAGCCACTTTAATTCAATTCACAGGTTAAATAAACCAAATACCTGGTTCGATTCCCTGCTAATGAAAAAATTACTTAAATGAAATGTTAACAAGGATAGAGTCATGCTTTTTATCCATCGTGTAGATATGTTTTTTTATAGGAGAGGGGCAATCGAGCATGCGGCTCACCTGATGGTAAGTGACTACCGCCGCCATGAACAACCGCAACACCAGGAAACCAGGGAATTGCAGATGCGTTGCGGGCCTTTTAAAGGAGCAGGCTCTTTTCTTGAAGGTACCTAAGTCGTATCGGTCCGGAAAAATCGCTGGTGGTAATCGATTCCACAAGGAAGTTGTGCGAGGAAGAAAACATCTTCTAAATCGCACTGTGGTTGACCACCAATCATCCAGATGGTGTGGATGGTATCGGGAGTTCTGCCACGATGTGCGTTCGTGAAATTTGGCGGCTGGGATTAATCCGAACAAATAAATGCGAAAGAAAATGCAAAGAGATACAACATCTCTTCGCAGCGCCAATGAATCGAGCCGATCGGGAAGGACTCGGTCGTCGACGATTCGAGCCGCTCTGCGCTGGATGCGGTCAAGTGGAAGGAGCTGGCACTGGGGAGCCCCAGCCCAGAGATGGGAACAGTATCCATGTGAGGCCGAACCTGCGCCTTGTAAAGTTGCAGGCGTTGAGCCGGCATGAAATACTATCCCGCTCTGCTGAGTACGCCAAGCTTTTAGAGGCCAATTTGGCCTTCTCTTCAAGTGACCACAAAACTGCACGTCACTCGATATGTCGACGCCGAGGATTCCGATACTGGCTGAGGCAACAAGGGAGTGCCTTGAAACTGAGGAGATACGACAAAGGGTTTTAGCGGTAAACGCGCAAACTTGTGTCTTCTGAGGATTAAACTGGACTAGATTTAGTCACCCCAATCCGAGACTTTGTTCAGCAAAGACTCGACTTCAGACACACGTTTTCCCGAGAAATATTGGCACGCCCGGTGTATAAAGCATCACCAGTGCTGTCATCCGCATAGCAATGAATGTTACCAGTTTGCAACATATCATTTCATTCAATTTCGCAAATAATTAACTAAGCATAAGTGAAAATGGTGCAATGTAAGAAATGCAAACTGTTTCTATCTTTGGCTAAAGAGGATATAGTGAGATGTAAGGTAGAATGTGAAAATATTTACCATAATAGAAGAACTTACCAACGGTGTTGAATTCTATGCTGATATGTATCAGACATTACTTGATTTTAAAGAAGAATCTCAAAAGAAATTTAAGGCATTAGAACAAAAATGTATATTTGGAAAAATGTAACAAGTCATTAGAAGAACGGGTCAAACAGGAGTTGGAAATCAAAGATAAAGAGAAAAACATTGAAATTCACGGATTAGAAAAACACGAGAACGAAAATACTATATTAGTAGTCCAAGTAGTCCAAAAAATGTCACAGAAACTAAATCTAGACCAAAATAAAATTCAAAATGCGCAGAGGGTAGGCCATGAAAAACCAGATAAGATAAAGCCCAAGACTGTGTTGGTCACGCTTCGGTCGAAATCTACTCGCAACAGCTGCATGCTTGCAGAGAAAGAAACCAAAATAACGAATAATAAAGTCTATGATAATGGCAGTGAAAAGCGAATATAATACATTAACGAAGATTTACAAAAATACAAACAACAGCTTCTTTGGACTATAAGAAATAAACTTAAGCCGAAAGGTTTTCAATATATTTGGGGGGAAAGAATTGTAGTATCCTGGTCAAACAAAACTATACTTGTGAAGGAAAAATGATTTACAACATTAGATCGGAGGTAGATTTGAAAAAGTTCGATGAATGTAAATAAACACGCGTACATGATGCGGCGAGTACACACAAAGTGATCTCGAACAGCAACATTCGATTGTATAGATAGCATTTCCGGTAATTTTAATTTAAAAAAATACTATGATATAAAGGCTCTAAATAATGACCTATCCCAAAATATATGGAATACCCACATATTACATCTGAACATAAGATATCTTCGGAAATATTTTAGCGAGTTATTAATACTACTTGATAAAAATAAGTATAACATAGATATATTAATATTAAGTGAAATAAATATTAAGAAGGATGAACTTCATTTTACCAAATAGTGGGATACATTTATACATACTAGAGAAACGAGAAAAGGAGGAAGAATATTAATATACGATATGAATAGATTGAATTTCAAGCTAAAATGGTAAACACAGAAGCAGTGGAAACACTTCATGGTCAATTGAAGCACGGGAAACTAAAACACGTAATCGCGATATGTATACCACCTGCCAATAATAAACTGATCTTTATCCAGCAATTAGAGACACTAGTTAAATCCGTACCAGCATCTGACAATGTAATAGTGATTGGGGACACCAATATAAACGTATTAAAAGACACGGTTAATCCTACTGTAATAAGGTACAAAAACGCCCAGTGTGAATGCGGTCTGCTATGTGTAATACCGAGCGAAGAGACAACGCGCGAAGCGATCGCGGAGGGCCGGCTAGAGGCATCGTGCTTGTATCATATCTGGGTGCGAGCGGGACGGAGCGAGCATGACGCGTGCGCGTATGTGCTTGAGTCACACATCGCCGATCATCATGGAATAGTATTAATGTTGAATTTATGTGTTAGTGAAACGAAAATCAATGTGTGGTGGCAATATAAATAACAATAGTATGCTTGAAGTGTTAAGTGACAAAACTGTTAAACAAAAGCTGGATGAATATAATTGGGCCTAGTTAATTACAATAACGTGTCCGTTATTATTGTATCAGACGATGTGTAGTGTATTTGATAACATTTACAAGGAAAGTACAATTAAAGTTAAGATAGATAGAAATAAAGTAATAAGACGTCCATGGATATATAAATATTTATATACAATATTACTGAGAAGGATTATTTATTTAGAGTTTGGAAAACGGGATCCAAAGAATATGAACAATCGATTAGTCTATACAAAATTTAGAAATAAAGTAAGTAAATCAATAAATATGGCTAAAAATAAATAAAGACAGGAACAAATTGTAAAGTGTAATGGAGATTTTAGGAAAATATGGACAAATATAAACTTATGGTTGGGTCAAAACAAAACTAGCTTAGATGATGTTATTTTAAGGTATTTAGGAAAAACAGATAGTATAAAACAGATTTGTACAAAATTTTCTAAACCATTTACGGAGGAAATAAAGGGAATTAAACATGTATGTAACTTGAAGTTTTTAGATAGAAATAAATATGTAAAACCGAGCGAAGTAAGCTATAGATACAGTTAGGTGACTTCGTCATATGTAGAAAACATTTTCCAGTGAGAAAGCACCCGGTTCAGATGGAATACGGGCGCAAGACATTATATATTTACGTAAACAAATAAGTCCTGTTATAGCTTCACTAATAAATGTGTCCTTATCTAATGGTATTTATCCTAACCAGTTAAAAAAAGCAATTATACGTCCTATATACAAATCAGGAAGTCATTTAGAATATGTTAATTAGAGGCCCATCGCAATATTACCTGTTATAGATAAAATAATCGAAAAAATTATTGTAGGACAGATTAGCACGTTCTTAGAACATTATAATATACTGTGTGACTCACAGCACAGTTTGCGGAAAGGGCGCAACACGGTCTCTGCTTTTATAAGATTTTCAGATTATATTAATGACTGCTTAGATTCAGGTAAACAAATTATAGCACTTTTCATTGATTTTAAAAAAGCATTTGACACTTTAGACCACGAGATCTTATTACAGGCAATGGACGAATGCGGAATACGCGGTCCCACAAATAATTGGTTTAAAACTACCTCACTAATAGAAAATAAGCACAATTATCACCCAAATGGTTGGGAAAAAGGTGAATGTCGATTCGGGTGTGCCTACTGGATCGGTGTACGGCCCTGTAGGATATATAATGCATGTGAACACTGTGTCAAATGTCGTGCATAATTGTAAGGTGTTCATGTAAGCTGATGATATGTGTCTTGTTTATGCATCCAAAGATATAACTGAGGTACAAAAGTGCATACAAGGTGATTTTGAAAACATTAGCAAATGGGCACACGACAATGGCATTATGTTAAATCTTGCAAAACTAAATGTATGCATATACTCTCGCCATATAACCGAAATGCTAAATCTGTAAAAATGAATATCTAACAGTGATATGACATACATAGGACTGTACGCATAGAAATAAATTTAACTGTAAATATAAAAGATTGGATTATGTAGATAAATTTAAATATTTAGGTCTAACAATAGATAAGAACTTTAACTGGAGAATACATAAATGACAATTGCAATAGGCTAAGATCGGTGATAAGTAAGTTTTACCAATTAAAAAATGTATTGAACAAACAAACGTTAAGAATAGTATATTTTGCACTTGCCGACTCGCTAATGAGTTATGAACTCCTTGTATACGGGCGAACCTTTATTACATATC
Organism: Parnassius orleans; assembly: GCA_029286625.1. Taxonomy (NCBI): domain Eukaryota; kingdom Metazoa; phylum Arthropoda; class Insecta; order Lepidoptera; family Papilionidae; genus Parnassius; species Parnassius orleans. Next base: position 161,583 of record JAGSMP010000996.1, on the reverse strand, counting down.
TAAGAGATATCAAAGACATACAAATAAGACTGATGAAGTTTCTAGTTAGTAAAATGTTAAAGATAATTGCAACAAAGACTATGATAAGTTATTTTCCATTTGTAAAATAATACCCATAGATAAAAAGTAGATTATTTGGTAGGTCTGGAATATTATTATAATGAGGAATACAAAGTTAATGTTAAAACAAGTACTACACACATAGGGTTTGGGAAAACAAACTGGTTCTACCAAAATAAAAACTATTATGGTAAGAGAAAATCTAAGTATTTGGTAGCTAAAGTGTTTAACAAAATAGATCTACTAAGAGAAAAGTAAAAATTTGTAAAGGATCACTTAAGAAAAATTAAAACATTATACAGGATTGCTAATAGAACTATATACGAGTACATTGTAGTAGATTAAAATATTACAATATAATAAGTAGTAGATATTTAATTCATGTAATTAAAGTTACATGTATGTAAGGTTACATAGTTAACATAACAACAAGATGTCATAGGTTTATATATTACTATATTATATAATTGTGTATTGTTGTGTCCAATATTAGTAGTATATAAGGTGGTTCATTATTAAGTAAAAGCGCCTCTCGCCATCAAACGTAAAAGTTTGGCGATTTTAGAATTAAGGAACACCACTGTATCATAAATTCATTAATAAATAAATTAAAAAAATTGATATGCAGCAGAAACAGCGTTGGTGATAGCACGCAGCCTTGTGGAACACCAGCGTTAATAGGCTTGTAGTCGGAGCATGCACCGTCTACAACGACCTTGATGCTCCGATCTGCAAGAAAGCTGGTGATCCAATTGCACAATTTCTCGGGAAGCCCATAGGAAGGGAGCTTCGAAAGAAGCGCTTTGTGCCAAACCCGATCGAAGGCCTTCGCAATGTTCAAACTAACGGCCAATGCCTCCCCCTTAGACTCTACTGCCTCCACCCATCTATGAGTCAGGTAGACCAGAAGATCACCAGCTGATCGACCCCGACGAAAACCGTATTGGCGGTCACTAATCAGCTGGTGATCCTCAAGGTACCGCATGAGCTGGCAGTTTATAATGGATTCCATTATTTTGGAGAACAAGGAGGTGATGGCGATAGGCCTGTAGTTGGACGGGTCTGAGCGGTCGCCTTTTTTAGGGATCGGGTGGACAAAAGCTGTCTTCCATGATTTCGGGACTACGCCTAGGAGTAGGAGTACCGGAAAAGACGCGTTAAAACTGGTGCCAACTCCGGAGCACACGCCCTCAGCACAATTGACTGGCAGAGAATGCTTTAGCATTAAGTCCGCCTTTGTTCCTCTACTTTATGTGTAAGGTTCAATAAAGTTTAAATAAATAAATAAATTGGGGATTCCGTCAGGCCCACTCGACTTGTGGATGTCCAGGAGAGGAGTGCTTTGCAAACCGAGCGCTGTGAGAACCGCACATCCGGCATGGAGCACTCACACCGCGGGATGGTCGGCGGTGTGTTCCCCCCGTCATCAAGAGTCGAATTGGACGCAAAAAGGGAGCCTAAAGGTCAGCTTTCTTTGCAGAATGGGCCACTGAGTCGTCCTCCCTGTGCAGAGATGGTAGTGATGGCGTACAGAAATTCCCTTGGACAGCCTTGGCGAGAGACCAGAATGCACGGGTTCCCGAAGTAAGGCGAACTAGTTTCTCGCCAATTCTGCCTATGTGCTCTTTGCCTTGGCAATAACTCTTTTGAAGGACCTGGAGGCGAAGTTATACTTCTTTTTTAGCATGCTGGTGTTTCCATCCCAAGCCGCCGAAGCCTCAGCCCAGGCCTGATAACACTCCTCCTTACTGCGTAATGCAGTCTTACAGAAGCGACCAAACCAAGGCTGATTGTTGTTTATTATTTATTGTTTATTTTTATTGAATGTTTATTATTCTGATGTATTCAGTTATGGACCTATTCAGATCAGTTCAGTACTAAGTTATTTAAAAAAAATTAGGTATGAAACAGCTTACATCTAAATCCTCCGTGGCCTTATGAGATTCTCATGATTAACATGTTGCCGTATTCACGAGCACTATAAACGTACCTACGCGTTAGGCATTATTAAAACAAAACACAAAACGTAGCAACAAGAATAATAACAACATGAATTTAATAAACAAAACGATTGAACTGTCGCTCACGCGCACGTGATAGTCAACACGGAACTGTCTCAAAAACTAAATTTAATAATCAATGCCGCCAAAACAAATTCCTCGTGCTTCGTAACGTCCTTGCGGTAAGCACTTTGATTATTTCCACAGATCGTTAAACCGTTACGACATTGCCAACGTTTCTTTTATTTATAAATTTAGTTAGCCCTACGACTAGTCTTCATATGGAATTTAGAAGTTATGGTTGTAATATTTCAAAATACAATTACACAATCATACCCTGATGCAACAAGCAGTTCTTTACTACAAAATCCGAAAATTAAATGTGATGCAATGAAGATACTTAAAAGGGAGTCATTCAATATTCATAAGTAACCTAATAAAATGTTAAGATAAGTATGTACTTGGCCCTGGCTATCGATTTTCAAAATCCCGCATTTTCCCGTATAATACCAACTCCATAAAATCCCTAACCAACTTTAAATTCTCCGCAATTTGGGGAATTCCCCAGCGCGAGGCGACACGAGTTGGCCGGGCAGCGGCAGCGCGTGTGTGAAAAGGAAGGGTAGAGTGATTAATAATACCTAATGCATTGTTTTGTACCGAGCTAGATAAGAGTTCGGCGTCCGCGAGAATATTGACCATATTGTCAGCTGATTTTATTTTAAGTTTCAATGCTGGTTTTATGTTTAAGTATTTTCTACCGACTTCAACAGGAGGAGGTATTCAATTCGACTGTATGTTTTTTTTATGTGTTACCTCATAACTTTTTACTGGGTGAACCGATTTCGATAATTCTTTTTTTGTTTGAAAGCTGATGCCTCACATGTGGTCCCATATAAATTTGATCAAGGTCTGACCAATAGTTTTTGAGTTATTCTTAATAATTTACATTGAAGTCGGTTGTACAATTTTTTTAATTTTTAATTTTAAATTATTATGATTTTTAATGAAATTATCGTTTTATTTAGCTGTAGTAACATGATGGAGCGTGAATAAAGCTAATAAAACGTTGTGAAAAGATGATTTTTTTCCTCGGGATCGATTTTCTTTCTGACCCATCATCAAAGGTATCGTTAGTACTATCGTCTGTCTACGTTTTCGGGAGTGTTTCACTAACACCCGGTATAATTTTTGCAGATCAAGATACTCCAAAACACTTCGTACATAAGAATAATACAGAACTTTAATACATTCATAATCTGAGAATGGACGCCACACTCTTAAAAGAAATCCTAAAGTTTTATAAGCTTTTGCAACCAATGTCATGACATGATCAGATGAGCATTTTGGAATCAAGCACTATACCAAGATCTTTGGTTTGGTAGATGCGGTCCAAAGGTATGTTATCCAATTTATTTTGATATTCAATTTGATGCCTTTTACGGGTGAAGCTAATTTGATAACATTTTGAAATATTAACACTAATATGGTTATCATGATAGTAGCAACAAAGCTGGTTCAAATTTTTGAAGTTGGTGGGTATCTCATTCGCATACATGAGGAACTTGGAAAATTTAAAGCAGTCACCTATATCATACAAGTATGATGCATACAGTAACGGTCCCAATATCGAGTCTTCAGGTACTCCAGATGGGACATACACGAAGTCAGAGCGATCTCCAGCTAGTATAACAGCTTGAGATTGGTTTCTGAGACGACTCATCAACCTAAGAAGAATCCCATTATGGTGGAACATTTTTAAAAGGGAGTCACTATTTCGGGCTCTTACTTACTACGCAGGCCAAATAAAAAGATTACAGGAAGCTATTAAGGAAAAAGACAAGTTGAGTGCTGTTTCGCCAATACAACAATCTGGCTCACAGCCGCAGTTGCTATGGCTGCCATTCAAGAAATGGGATTTGAACTATTCGAACAGGGTCAAAATGTTTTAAAATATATTAATACATAGATAAGTAAAATATATATCTAAAGAAGCTCATTATTTTACATTTACAATTATATATATTTATTTAAACTAACAACTATCAGTGTAGTGTTTTGTCACATAATAAAAATGTATTCATTAACTGTAACAAATTTTAAACAATCCTACCCTAGTGAATTCACTCAAGGTGCAATAGAAAAGATCTATGTCTTCAGCCATTCTAATTAAGAATGCGTAACGTTCACGTTAACGACGCCTTTTCGAGTAAATTGGTACCCATCTGAAACACACGGCCCAATCCGCCTAATATGTCAATATTATATAGTTTTCCTCTAAGCATTTTAAAACTTTTTTGATTTTTTTTTGGAATTATGATGTCCATACTTGCTTATCTCTTAAATAATTATTTAATTTGTAATTTTCTTTCTCCATAAGAGTGCTTTAAACATGCACTTTGAATTTTACGTGGTAGAGCAATGCTGCAGCTATATTAGTAGTATAGTTGTTGCACAAATGGGTCGGCTCGACTGGGGAAGGACCACGCTCTCACAGAATACCAGCGTAAAATAGCAGCTTAACGCTGCTGTGTTTCGTATGGTGAGTGTAGAGAACCGGAGACCCTTTTTACTGAGGCATTCCATCTTAGTCCTCACGGGTGACAACGCATCTGCATTTGGTTTGATGTAGATGTCTATGGGCCGCAGCAACCACTTACCATCAGGTGGACTGTGTGCTCGTTTGTCACCCTTATCCTATAAAAAAAAAATTATGCAAAAGCAAATCAGTAAATCAGTACATTGCACATGAAGCCCTCTTTATTTTGTGTCCATGGGCTACAGTAACTACTTGCCATTAGGTAACTTGTAGCTTATTTTAATAATATCACAAAATGTGTATATCTTACCTGTTTCATGATTCCCATTTTCTTCAAATTTGGAATTCTCTTTTTCGAAACTCTCTTCCTCAATTTTAACAGATTCAAGGCTAAACATTTCGTTCTTACAATCATTTTCTACATCACACTCTACTGGCCTGATATCTATATGACTAATTGGTGTGAACTGAATCTTATCTCTAGCCTCATGCGGTTTTGGTATTGACTGAAACCAAATTCTTTTTTTAAACAAGAGAAAAAACCAGTGTACTGGTGCCGTAGAAGAACCCATACTACCATACCATCCCGCAGATGTCGTAAAAAGGGACAGAGGGAAACCGAAACAGGAGATGGGCAGCAGCATCTTCCTGACAACAAATCCAAATAATAATAAAAACCGGATAAAAGTGAGGGTTCCAAAGAAACTTAAATAAGAATGTAGATACTTCATCCACCCCAAGAATCGAGTCTCCACAATTTCTCCAATCAGATTCACGAATGCCGTAAATTGACTAAGATCTATTTTAGTATACTGAGTAATATTACCTATAGATAACTTTTTGTTTATATACTATTACAGTATAAACAGTTTGATAATTGTTTTTGTAAAAATAAGTACTTAACTTACTGTTATCCGTAAAATATAAAACAGTGCTCTAACGAAAAAGTAAGTTGGATTGAAGAACAAACATAACTTTGCAGTCGAAAAAAAAAATCATTCTCCCATATGGCAACGGGAAGCAGCATAGAAGGCGCGAGACAGGTAGTGATCATCAAGGTGCCTGCCAAGTGATGATTAAGGCAAATACTTCATTATAATGGGAATTAACCATCAAGCAGTGAACTACTATTAATAAGAAGTATAATACCGTGGACTGTGTAGTGGCGGTGTAAGAATATCCACTACCCTATATACCTACCCATGGGACGGGTGTCGTAAGAGGCAACAGAGGGAAACATAAACAGGAGTTGGGCTGATAATAACTCAGTCTATTAAAAACTGCGGTTGCCAACCTGCCAAGCGTGGCAAATTTGGTAAAATCCCTCTTATGAAGCAATCTATGAGGGACTTTTATAGGTTTTAATGGATGGAATGGATAATACCATGGACCCTCCTGCAAGCAACTGCTCCAGAACTGTATTTGACTCAATAGCCTGTTGTTGTAATGTTCTGCAACGAATGAGTCTTGCATGACAGGTGAAACAGACAATTATGGGTTCGTCATCCTCATCCATCTGAAAATATGAAAGTTTGTCAGAAATATGGAAAATTACTTAAATATACAAGGTTGTAATAAAATCTATTAGCTACCACAGTCCTCTTCAACATCATTTTTATAACATTGAAGTAACAAATAAACTTACAATCCACCTGATGGTAAGTGGCTGCTGCAGCCATGGGCACCTGCAACGAACTTCAAGCAAAGGCTACAGATGCGATGTTACTTCTGAGGACTAAGATGTAATGCTTCCCAGCCTGTTATTATACTGGCTCTCAATGTCTTCCACACTGGGACACATGCTGCTGCTTGGTGGCAGAAATAGGCAAGAGGCTGATAACTACCCAGACAGACTCCTAGGCAGAAAAAAATCCTACCACCTAGTGAATCATCATCACTGCAACAACACAGTCTTAAGCCACCTACATCCATTGACTTCCTGTGTTACCAGATTGCCACTATCTAGTGGGGGGCCACTCTACAATTTGCTTACCAGTATGAGGCTACCACTGGAGAAGTATGCTTCCCCATCTGTTGATAGGTCTGCAAGCTATTAGTTTACTTATGACTACCCCTCTCGCCTCAGCCGAGCGCATCCCATGCTCACCTAGTTAGTAATGTTAACAACGCAGTCTCTAATTAATTTATAATGTTGTGAGTGTAAAGTACGTAGGAGTCTGCATGACATTAACAGATAAAATTAAAAGCAGTGGATTCAGACTCTTGGGACCCTGACAGAGGTATTTTCAAGTTTGGGCTCTAAAAATTCAATCTTACTAAACCTACTTTCAAATTTTAACATTAAACTATGTATTATTGTATGTATATAAATTTATGAAATTGTGGATTGGTATAAATAGATGTGTATTGTAAGTAATATGCATTCCAAATTATATTGAGTTGCTGGAGAAGCTAAAACACAGATATTCTAAAGTTTCTAGATCATTGAACATACTATACTCGTATGAGGAAAGTTACAACTCTGAAAGATCACAGAGAATGAGGACACTTGATTGAAACATATAAAATAATATATAAACACTGTGATATAGAAAATATTGACAAACTATTATTCCAGTACTCAAACAACACACATCTTAGGGGCATCACTTCATATTGACTAAAGCCGTGTCACCTAATAACTCACCTATTTTAACTAAAGAGTGGTTGAAGTATAGAACAAGCTACCAACAAAAGTGGATAAACAAATAAAAGAGAACAACTACAGGTTTGAAGCTTATATCAGTTATATCAACTGCAGGCCTGTTCAATTTTTTATACATTAAGTGTGACAACTGAGCACACAGTCCACCTGACGGTAAAGTATGCCCCAGACATCTACAATTTATCCTCAATTAAGAATCAAAATGCAGATGTGCTGTCACCCCTGAGGACCAAGATGGAACACCTCGCCTCAGTTAAAAGGATATCTATTAAGGTTCTCTACATTCACCATACACATCAGAGCAGCATTAAGCTGCATTTTATGCTGGTATTCTGAACAAGCATAGTACTACCCTGGTAATATGTACTAGAACAGACACTGCGAAAATATCTATGCAGTAGTGCGGATCGCGTGGAAGGAGGCACAAGGTATCTTTTTATAGCACACTCAGTAAGTTGAGCCCGCGGGCTCTAACGCAAACAACTAAATCTCGGTGTCGTTGTCTCTTCTAGTACGTAGTAGGATTTCAGGCTAATTGTTTTTCAGGTTCTGGTTGCATTTGTCTGGTTGCACTATATTTAACGCTGCACCTTAGCCTAGCCCCGATCTATCGCATTATATATCAAGCCAGTTATAATGTATTTCTCCGGCGATAACAACAAATTAACGCAACTTTAATTTGCAATAATAATAAAATAAGAAATTTACAAAAAAAAAAACATTGACGAACTTACAAAACTGTTCGTCAATGTTTTGTACAAATTTCGGAGACTAGTCTTCTTTAGAACAAACATGCGTACATTAACGCATAAACAAATTCTACAAACTTCACTAAAGGCCATTCCTGTTTCCTATAGCTTTAATATAATGGAATTTACTTTTTCATCAATAAACCAGACTTTGCAAAAATATTAAATTGCATTTTTTTAATAACTGGCTTTACGGCTTTGGGTTCTAGCCATAGATAAATAAATATGTAGCAAGCTACAGATACGACAGTGACTTTTAGTCAAGTTTCCCAACTACGCGTTTTGGCGCTGTAGTCGCCTATTTTGACAGATGAGTAATGATTGCAAGCAGACATCCTTTAAAATCATCGATATCGATACTTAGTGGTTCTTATTTTATCGATACCGACGTAAGGGTGCATTATATAGTTATAATAAAATATTACTTAATGAAACAATTACAGTACATAAACATTTAATTTTTATTCAAGCACACCAATATCATATACATACAAACGTTATCTTAGGATTAAATTAAAGGTACATTAGGTTATATTAAAAATGTACATAACATTGTATATAGGTACAATTTGACGAAAACAGAGCAACATTTGTTGTTCATTAAATAAAGCAAATAGCAAATTAAAGAAATTAAACCACAGGAATCATATTTAATCATAGTGCTCAACTTTACTTCACAAGTTACTTTTTATAATCATTTTAAAACAACTATAATTCAAATAGTTATGAATTAAGTGAGTACCTTCCCTCTATAAGATAAGAAAGGAAATTTTCACTAGCGTATGCTAAATTATTATTTGGTCTATATAACATTTGTTTGTTAGGCAAGACAAACATTTTTTCTAAAAGTTTGTAGTGTTTGGAGCTTTGTTTCGAAGTGTTTGAGAAATCCTATTAATTTTTCATTTAGGGTAAACCTGGCCATTTTGTTTTTACAAGTTATTAAGTTATTTGTTTAACATTCAACTTCTCTATATTTTGACAGAGATTGGACATTAAGCAAGCCTTTGTGAGGCTTAGTCACCTAAAGGTTCAGTTACAATCTTTGTCAAAATTTTAATATCACCCTTCAATATTTTATTATTTATGTTGCACCAATTGTGCCCGTGTAACCTAATTAAAATATTGATGAAAAAGTTTTTTTTACAGTCAAGGCATGCTTATTACATCCTAGCCAGGAAAAACTCAAAGTGTTCAATATTTTACTTTTCAAATTACTTTTTACATTACTTCCATTACAGCTATAATTCAAATACTTATGAATAAAGTGAGTACCATCCATGTACAAGATAAGTAATTTTTCGTTAGGGTATGCCAAATCATTATTTTTCAACAATTTATACTCTCTAGATTTTATGTAAGAGTGAATATTTGTCTCTGTACTGCTAATGTTTTGATGCAATCCTTACAACGAATACCTTTCGATATTTTCCGACAAATGTATCCAGCAGTGTAAGCTGAGCAGTGGTCTTTAATTTTTTCCATGACTACATCACCCACCAGCAATTTTTCTCTTGAACTTGCTTGTGAAGAGGATAGGAGTTATCGCAAAACATTGGGAGTGTTTTCAGAATAATTTTCTTTATTATTATGAACATTTTTGAAAAGAACACTAACATTTAATAATGTGTCTCCATAATCCTCTTCGCAATTAGAGTATTTCGAATGTGGATTAACCATGTTAGATAATATCACATATTTAAAGGCATATATAGATATGTTTGCATCTAGGTCAACATTTCTATAATTTATAGCTATTATACATCCAAAAATAAATTTGTAAAGGGTCTTGGTTAATATTTTTTGGATAATAATATTCTACATTATACTGTTCAAATAATAATTTGGAGACCCTTATAAAACTTTCAAGTTATCCATCCTTGTCGGGATGGCACTCGCACAAGTCGAGGTTTTCCTACTTGTATAGCATGTTTGCTACTATATAGCATGGTGTCTACAAAAACCATTTCTTTTTTAATTTTATTAATGGCTTCAATCCAAAAAGTGTGATGTTGTGAATTTTGTTTAACCACTCGTCTTAACTTTCCTCTTTGCTCACCACCCGGGTAGCCATTGACGCTGTCAGTGTGTCGAAAAATTCAACAACTTCTGCTGTTGAGGCCACCGTTGCGTCAGAGTTTGCATAATGAAAATATCGGACTGATGGACAAGGCGTGTCGATTTTGCAGCGCTTTAAAATGGAAAGATGAGACAGCAGGCATGTGCTGTTCCAATGGCAAAGTGTCTCTTTCGTTACTTGGGGAACCAGAAGAACCTTTGAAAACTCTCTCTTTATATATGATGCTAATGAGAGAGTTAAACAGGATCCGGAAATATAACTCATGCTTTCAAATGACGTCCTTCGGAGTTGACCGGGAAATAATAATGCCGGGATTTTCGCCTACATTTACGGTGCAAGGGCAAATTGATCATAGAATAGGTTCACTTTTTCCAGCTGAAAACGAACAGCATAAATTTTTACAAGTATATTTTATGGGTGACGAAGAAATTGAGGTAGACCGTCGCTGCCAATTTATTCAGGGAGTTGAGAGAGACACAGTGTTCAAAATTCAAAGATTCTTGCATGAACGTAACATTTTAGTCAAAACATTTAAAACTGCTTTAGAAAACCTACCTGAAGAGGATTATAAAGTCGTCATTCACGCAGATCGGACCCCTCGAGGAGAGCATGAAAGGCGCTACAATGCACCTTTGATAAACGAAATAGCAGCCGTAATTAGTGGTGATCAATTTTCTTCACGAGACATTGTCTTGCGAGCACGTGATGATACGTTGCAACGGGTAGCCGATACACACAAGTTTTATGACGCTCTGCAATACCCATTGATTTATTGCAAAGGACAAGAGGGTTATCATTTTCAAATTCTACTCATTAACCCGGTCACAAAGGAGCCTACTCCGAACAAAAAATTATCATGTATGGATTTTTATGCGTATCATATGATGTTGCGAGAAAATGATTTTAACCTCTTAGCATCAATTTTTGGTAGACATGTATGTGAAGGTAGAAAGTGAACGTCTCCGTTATATATCTTTAAATCAAAAAAAGCTGCGCGTTGAGAATTATATACATTTACAAGATGCAGTTTCTAGCGACGCCAATGTAAACCCCAGAGATTTAGGTAAAATGGTAATTCTGCCCTCATCATTCGTTAACAGTCCCTGCTACCTACATGAGTACACACAAGACGCATTCGCCTATGTACGAACTTACGGAAGACCTGATCTTTTTGTTACTTTTACTTGCAATCCCACATGGAAAGAAATAACCGAGGAGCTAATGCCGGGCCAAAAAAGTACTGACAGACACGATTTAGTTGCTAGAGTATTTAGATTAAAAGTACAAAATTAATGTATGTAATTAACAAAGGGAAAATTTTCGGAGAGGTGCAGTGCTTCATGTATTCAATTGAATGGCAAAAAAGAGGATTACCGCATGCCCACATTCTAAAATGGCTTAAAGAGAAGTTGCGGCCCAGCCAAAAAGACGACATAATAAGCGCCGAGATTCCAGATCCTGAGCAAGATAAAGAATTGTATGATACCATCGTCCGAAATATGATTCACGGTCCATGTGGAGCACGAAATTCAATATCGCCATGTATGAAAGAAGGAAAATGTACAAAGAAATTCCCTAAACAGCTATTAAAAGAAACAGTGCACAATGACAATGGCTACCCTTTATACAGACGCAGAGCTCCCGAAGATGGTGGCAGGAAAGTTACAATCAAATCTCGCTCTGGAGCGTTCGAAACCTTAGATAACAGCTGGATTGTCCCGTATTCGCCCATTCTATGTAAAATGTTTAATGCCCACATTAATGTAGAAGCATGTAGCTCTGTCCGCGCAATCAAGTATATCTGTAAGTACATAAATAAAGGAAGCGACCAAGCAATATTTAATCTCAGGAGTGAAGGTGAGGCAAATCCAGTTAATGAAGTACAGAACTTTCAAGCAGGGCGTTATGTCTGCAGTAACGAGGCAGTGGCGTCTCCTTGGCTTCCTTTACACGAAAGGCACCCAACAGTTACTCACCTTGCTGTGCACTTAGAAAATGGAGAGCGTATATTTCACCGAAAGAAATTTCCAAGAAAGAATTGCATCACCGCCAAAAACTACACTAACAGCCTTCTTTCAACTTTGTCAAACCGACCCCTTTGCAAAAACGTTGTTATATTCTGAAGTCCCCCGCTATTATACTTGGAACACATCTAGGAAGGAGTGGAAACGCCGTATTCAAGGCGCGCTTGTTGCAAATTGGCCCGGTGTAAAGTCATCAGATGCCCTTGGTCGTGTGTAACTAAGACTAACTAAGTCCATGTAACTAATTTTGAATGTTTCTGTTTACGATTGCTGCTGCACCATGTTCGGGGTCCTACAGGATATAAAGACCTTAAAACTGTCAACGGTCAGGAATGCGCAACTTATAGAGAAGCATGTGAAGCTTCTCTATACCAATGGAGGAAACCATGGTGGAAGCTGTGCAGTGCCAGTCACCAGCCAAAATTAGGGATCTTTATGCAACTCTCATATCATCTTGCGGGCTATCTAATGCACATAAATTGTGGGACAAATATAAAGAGTACATGGCGGAAGATATTTTGCGAAGGTTACAGCATACACACGCGAACATGACATACAATGAACACATTTATAATGAAGCACTTGGAAAAATTGAAGATAAAGTAATGGCAATGGTAGGCAAAAAATTAAGCGACTTTGGAATGATAAGCCCTCAGCGAACAACCGAAAATGAACTAACTGATGAAGCTTTGCAGCAGCAAGTAGCCGAATTTGTACCCCGCTTGCTTCCCGAACAAAAACGAGTTTTTGACAAAGTATTAGGACAAATTGAATCTGGAAATGGTGCACTTTTCTTTTTAGATGCCCCTGGAGGAACTGGGAAGACATTTTTGTTAAATTTATTATTAGCGCAAGTACGGAAAGATAAAAACATTGCTGTGGCCGTAGCTTCCTCCGGTATAGCCGCCACGCTGCTAAGCGGGGGCCGCACTGCACATTCTGTTTTAAAACTCCCTCTATATCTAAGCCAGGAAGAATCGCCGATCTGCAACTTTAGCAAAAATAGTGCACGAGGTATAATGCTACGACAATGCAAACTTTTAGTGTGGGACGAAAGTACAATGTCGCATAAAAAAGCTGTAGAAGCACTAAATCGAACGCTCCAGGATTTGCGCAGCAATACCGATGTAATGGGAGGAATGGTGGTTTTACTGGCTGGTGACTTTCGCCAAACTTTACCTGTCATTCAAAAGGGCACACCTGCAGATGAAATTAAAGCATGCCTCAAGTCGTCTATTTTATGGAACAAGGTGACAAAATTCAGTTTAACTACGAATATGAGAGTGCATTTGTATAATGATATCAATGCTGGAAACTATGCTGACACACTATTAAAAATTGGCGATGGGCGGTTGGAAACGGATGCTGAGGGCTGCGTTAAATTGACGAGAGATTTTTGTAATTTAGTACAGAGTCATTCCGAATTGATTGCGAGCGTTTATTCAGATTTAACGAACAACATGCATGAAGACAAATGGTTATGTGAAGGGCGATTTTGCACCAAAAATGAGAGCGTTAACAAAATAAATTCAGATATATTAAGCGAAGTAGCAGGAGAAATAACAGAGTATTTGTCAGTAGACACAGTTATGGACACAGAACAGAGCACTTCATATCCCGCAGAGTTTCTAAATTCTCTAGAGTTGTCAGGTGTGCCTCACATAAGCTTCAATTAAAATTAGGCGTCCCAGTCATGCTAATGCGAAATTTAGATGCTCCTCGTTTATGCAACGGGACAAGGCTGCGTGTGACACATCTTGGACGGAACATAATCGGTGCTACAATTTTGACAGTCGTAGGAAAAGGTGAAAATGTTATTATACCACGGATCCCTATAATTCCACAGATCTTCCTTTTCAATTCAAAGGTTGCAATTCCTGTTAAGCTCAGTTTTGCAATGACAATTAATAAAGCGCAAGGGCAAACGTTACAGGTAGCGGGGGTCAACTTAGAAAAACCGTGCTTCTCTCATGGTCAGCTGTATGTAGCATGTTCGCGTGTGTCAAATGCCCAGAATCTCCACATTCTTTCCCCGAATGGAAAAACATATAACATTGTGTACAGTAGCGTCTTAAAATAGTGTTCAGTTAGTTTTTTTTCCAAAATTCCCACAATCAATTAATCAGAATTCCCACAGATCTTCCCTTTCAATTCAATATTTCCTATTTAGCTCAGTTTCTTTTCAATTCCAAATGCTGCACCTCTGACGGACCTATTAGCTCAGTTTCCTTTCAACTCAAAAGGCTGCATCTCTGACGGATCTTTTATTTGGCTCAGTTTCCTTTCAATTCAGAAAACTGCATCTCTGACGAATCAATTTAGCTCAGTTTCTTTTCAAAAGTCTGCATCCCTGACGGATAATTATGCTCAGTTTCCTTTAATTAAAAAAATATCCCATTTCCATTTGGAATAAACAGGCTATTTTCATGCTTTCCTATACGCTGCGTTTCAAAACATTTAAATAAGCTGACGAATCAATTTTGCTCAGTTTCCTTTTAATGGCTGCATCTCTGACAAATCTATAAAACTCAGTTTTCTTTCAATTCAAAAAGCAATGGATAGTTCATTTCCCAGTGACCATGCGGGCGAAGCCGCGGGTAACAGCTAGTAACAATTATAAATTTAATGCAGTAATAAACAGGACTTGGAAGATACAGGTTGTCTCATTTAATAACGTCATTACATGGCGACCTTGCCAGCCGAGCTGGCCACCGATAGTAATAAACTCATAATAAATATAAGACTTAATAAATACACACATTACCAAAACGAGGAAAATATCGCGTAGAGCCATAAAAAGTTTTGGAACAAGTTGTAAATAAATATTTAGAAAATAAAGTAAAAAACATAAAATCATAAGGCAAAGAGGCAGCTAAGAAGACTTAAGACGAGAAAAGAGGATTTTTTTTAATAGGATTAGGGTGACAAATGAGCACACAGTCCACCTGATGGAAGGTGGTTGCTATGGCCCATAGACATCTACATCTATCCTCGATTACGAATCAAAATGCAGATGCGTGGTCACCCGTGAGGACTAAAATAGAATGCCTCATTTCCAATAAAAAGGGTCTCCGGTTCTCTACACTCACCATACGAAACACAACAGCGTTAAGCTGCTATTTTACGCTGGTATTCTGTGAAAGCGTGGTCCTTCCCTGGTCGAGCCGAATCATTTGTGCTACAACCAAACCACTAATATAGCTGCAGCATGGCTCTACCGCGTAAAAAATGGATGAGAGAGATTACTTTTTTTTTATTCAGGTTAAAAAGAATATTGGTTGAGAAGATATCAATTGAAGTACACAGTGGTATTCACGTAGGGAATTTTAAACATTATCAAACCAACCGTGAAGCAAAACAAATAAGAACATCAATTATGTTCTTAAAAAAATATCGAGAATTTAATCAAGTGGCCAGTTTTAGGAGGACTGAATTTTTTGTGTTTTATCTATAAGAAAACAGGAAAAATGTTAATTTCAAGGAAACCAAAAAAAATAGAGAATAATGTGAAAAATATGTTTGATGTATCTACAAAATAATTACTGTATAAAACGCAAATTATGTATTATATTTTGAGATGTCATGTGAGTAATCTTAAATATAAATTATCTCGTTTAAAATTTCGATTTCATAAAATTAAAAATGTAATAACTATAGTCTTCAATCTTTTACCATTACTCATTTCATAGATGGAAAACTATTAACACAAAGCAAGTGCTACTTGTATATTCATATCCTTATTATTTAAGCGTGATTATTTTGATTTCAATGTGTAATGAAAAGTAAATTATGTGATTTATTACGTATTATTTTTTTAAGGTCGAAGATTATTTCATAGTATTTTTAGTGGCTTAGAATATTCCGTAATGAAATAAAAACAATTTTCTAAAATTTGTAAACCATTTCACATTTTGAATAACTCCCGGATCTAGGTACAATTTAAATTATAAAAGTTAAGTTCCATCTGTATAGGATTTCTCTGTACAAAATATTAATTTGATATAGTAATTAATTGTATTTCTATACCTGGTTTACCTGGTATTAGTAAAGATATTAGTAAAAGAAATGTAATTTATACCATTTTTTTTTCTTTTTTCCAATAGGTCTTTATTTCTTGACATTGGGCTTTAACAAGTCTTTGTGAGACACTTAAAGTTTTAGTTGCAATCTTTGTCAAAATTTTAACCAATTTTCTCTTCTTTGATACTATTTTCTTCACCAATGTAACCTGTAATGAAATAAATAAAATAATTAAGTACTATATTTATATTTTGTAACTGAATGATAAACATAAAAATATTAATTTATTATTTAGAACTTTTGATGTGTTCACTTTGATAATAATAATAATAATAATAAGTTCTTTATTTCCAAAAGATAGTACAAACAGATATTTGCTTAACACTTAATAAAGCTAATTTGGTACATATATTTGAAACATAGCATCTGCAGCCGAACTAGGAGACCTGTGCATCAGCTGTCAGCGCCACATCCCCACCGTTAATTTACATAAATATTAGGATGCAAGCAAAAGTTATTTAATTAATATTATCTAACGAGTTTGTACTTTATGCTAACATAACCTAGGTACAATGAAATTTAATGGATCACATGTTACGTTCTATATGCTAAGTTATTACTTATACCAAGGCACAAACAAGAAAATAATTTATACTAATAATGTCGTTCCTCTCTCTTAATGTGTAATGTATAATAATTCAATAATTAATATCCAGATATTATTATTTTAATACGGGTAGTATTGCGGGTGAAAGTTATATGAGAATTTATGTTTAAGTCTGAATACTAAGAAGGTTTTCAGTTTCATTATAAGTTAATATTTGTAGGTAAGTATGTACAGTTTTTTACAATCTACTTTATTAAGGTGGTAAATGACTAATGTTTTATTTAGTTTATTATATAAGTGTGGTCCTATAAATGCAAAGAATCTTTTATAAAAGTTGTTTTAAAATTAGTTGTATCTACAGAAAATTCCGATTCCGAAAATTTCGGGAGGCGACACGAGGCAGCGTGTGTCTGAAAGGGAAGGGTAGAGTGAGTAGTATACCTAATGCATTGTTTCATACCAATCTAGATAAGAGTTCGGCGCCCGCGAGTATATTGACCCTATTGTTAGCTGATTTTCTTTTTCAAGTTTCACTGCTGGTTTTATGTTTCAGTATTTTCATGATTATTTTAGTGAAATATCGTTTCAATTAACTGTACTAACATGATGGAGCGTGAATAAAGTTAATAAAACGTTGTGAAAAGATGATTTTTTTTCCTCGGGATCGAATTTCTTTGTGACCCATCATCATAGGTATCCTTAGTACTATCATCTGTCTTCGTTTTCGGGAGCGTTTCAAAAATACCCTGTATAAGTCAAAGGAGGTATTAACAAATATTTAATTTTTTTAATAAATTTATTCGAAATTCCATCCCAACCAACTGAGCAGTCTGTTTTCAAATTGTCAATTAATTTTTCTACTTCACTTTCATCCGTGTCCAATAAAACAAATGAATTTAAATAATAATTTGATTTTTCACCAATGTTACTATTAAAACTTTCGCTATTATTATTTCCTGCATTAAAACTCTCTGCCAAACTTGTACCTGCATTTACAAAATAATTATTTATAAGATCAACAGATAATTGTGGCGTACTGGATATATTCAAAAGTTCTCTGTTATACCCTTTGTTTTTCATGTTAACTATAATATCAGTAAGTACGTCCCATAGCTTTTTATTATTATTTTTAGCCATATTCATTCGCTCTTTTTCATAATTTCTTTTTATCTTTTTTAGCAGTGCGTTGCAGTGATTACGATATCGTCGGTATATAATTTGATCGCTTTCACTGTCTGGAAAACGTCTGGCCCTGTTATGTGTAGTTTATCACGGTGACGAATACATCTAAGAAGTCCAGTCGTAATCCAAGGTTTGATGATCTTTTTTTTTGTCTTGTCAACTTTATTAATTTAGTATTAACTTCAATGACTGTTTGTATTTTATTAACTAAGTATTCACGAGAAGTATTTGGATATTTAACATCATATATGGGTGAAATGTCAATCTTTTGCATATCCGAAAGAAGTTTATCATGATCAATTTTTCTGATAGTAGTTGTAAAAAACTGTTGACGTTGTTTATTTTTAATACATAGAATTACAGGTTTGTGATCAGTAATTGATGTTTGAGGAACCATAGTAAGTGAAGGATTATTTGTTTTTAGAAGAACATGATCAATACACGAACCGCTCGCGTCACGTGTTATTAGAGTATGAGTAGGTAACAACCCATGGAATGCTGTCAGTTGCAAATACTTATCGGAGTCAATATCTGTTTTATCACTCTTAATGTTAATATTTATATCACCTATAATAATTATGTTTTTATGTTTCGAATATTTCTGTAGTACACTATATAAAAGACTAAAAAGTTTTCTAAGTTTTTATATGACGGTGACTTAAATATTGAGATTATAACAATATCATTCAATGTTGTTATCATACAATTCCCTTCTTGAAAATGAGGCTCCTCAGTCGTGAACTAATGTTTTTCTTTTATATATATTACTAATCCGTCATTTTGGTTGTTATTAAAATTGGTGGAGCATAAATTATAACCATTAATTTTAGGTAAGTTGTCCTTATTAAGCAGCCAGCATTCACTTAGTACAATGACATCAAAATCTATTTTTATCTAGTTAGCAATACTTCAAAATCTGTCATATTGCAGTTAATACTTTGTATATTCTGAGTAATAATTGTGAAGTTGGATTCACTACATGACAAATACTTATAACAATCTTCAACGTCACAGACTATCGGTTTCGATACCGGAACTTTATCTAAGTTAATGGTGAAACTTTGAGGGTTATCGCCTTTTATTTATTATTTTTAATTTCTCTAACAAAATCGCATTATTGATCAAATAATATATTTTATTAGATAAATTGATTAAAAAATGTAACTGTGAGTTACATATATGAAATGAGTGAATATGGATTATTGTAAAATATAAGTGTGATTTAAAATATGATTGTGTTAGGTGCAATGTAATGAAAGTATGTGTACATAATGTTTGAATTTTTATGTATTGTGTGTAAATTGTGACTATGTGTATTACAAGGTATAGGGTTAAAATAAACTTTATTCTTATTATGCTAGTTAAAGAGAAAAGAAAGAATGCAAAAATATCTAATCTAAAGCTTAATACTAGTCATCCGGTCTTCCGTAGATTTTCTAAATCTGTTTCATTATTTATTCTAATTTGAGAAGAATTTTCATTCTTTCGTAAGTATACAATGCCTCTAGATGTCCAGCAGAATAAATAGTTATGACTTTTTTGGAAAATTCTGGCCTGATAGAACAGTTTTTGAGTATTTTGTGTTAACGTCTCCGTGACATATATCGGGATGTTTTTTTGTGAGTAATTTAGATGCGAAGTATTTAATTTCTCACTTTTTGTTTTCGTTTTATTAAATCTTTTTACTTCATTTAACATCTTTTCTTTAATGATGACTGAATTGAATTCCACTATAACCGGTCTAGTCCCTGTCTTAGAGTAAGTTCTATACACGTCTTTTATGTCCGAATCCCGCAAATTTACATTCAAACACTCCCCTAATTTTTTTACAGTGCTACATAGATTTCTTTTGTTTCTTCATTGGTTTTAGGTAGGTTTCTTATTTCTATTCCTGAACATCTAGACTTTCGTTCCATATTTTCTATTTTCTCTTGTAGTTCTTGTATAATATATCTATCCTGCTTTTTCTCTGCCTCTAGAATAGATATCCGTGATAGAAACTCATCATACTTGCTTGACATAGTATCAACGCTCTTTTTTAATTCATTGTTCTATTCTTTTATACTAGAAACTATAGTTTGTAAATCTTTAAAAAGCTTTGCTTGTTCATTCGTATAAACTGAAAACATTTTTTTTTCTCTTTATTTGGATCACCAACAGATGATACACAATACTAACAAAAATATAACTCAACACTGCGACTACGTGCTATGTGTTCATCTTCTTACAGGTAACCACAACTTACATAAATAGTGAAGTGAATTTTTTTTAAAAAGAAAAAAGGAAAAGGTTTGTGGATTTAATGCTTACAGTCTATATAATATTAATAATAAATCTACTAATTTTATTACACATTTCTGAAATGTTTATGGATCAAATACTTAAATCTAGACAACGGTGTATACATTATATCTATTTCTATGGAATTTGGTATATTGTGGTATAATGACATCATTCTGGTAAGTGGGGAGTTGCGACCTAAATTACTTTTACAGAGACGTTCTTTGAACAGCTTGTAAACCTTAAAGCGCGGTAACTTATTTGGCACAGATATAACACCTTAAGATCATCCGCAAAAATTTAAGGCTCAGAGTTAAGAAAGCAATCAACTATATTATTTATAAATATTGAAAACAAGAGTGGACCAAGGTTTGAACTTTGAGGAATACCTGATGTGACGACAAATGTTTTCGATCTAGCTCCATTAACAACCACAAATGACTGGCGGTAACATTTCACTCATATAAGACATAATATTAGGATTCACTCCGTCATGTTTCCTTTTTTTACGCTCGGTAACATTTAAAGTAAGCGATGGAATATCATGCGCAGATTCACAGTGAAGTATCGTCGTCCGTTTCATCGCGTCGATTGCGCGCGTCTGCGGTGTATCATCGGAGCCCATAGGCATAAGGTAACAAATAAAGTGGAAGGTGCCATAAGATATAAATAAAAATTATATATATATTAACATTGTATAGAATAGAATAGAATATTTTTTTATTCAATATAGATCACATGTGTAATTCTTATTGAAAGTCATTTTTTACTTTACCACTAATTCGAAAAAAAACCTCTGTCCTAGGAAGAACCAGCAAGAAACCCAGCGGGACTTTTTTTTAAAGTAAATTTTAGATTAATTGTTGTACAAACTATTTAAGTACAAAATTTATTTTAGAAACTGCTTGGAAGCTACCACCTCATTCCCAGGGGTTATTATCAACCATGTATTCATTTATACTATAATAACCCTTTTTATACAGTTTCAGCTTAACAAAACATTTAAACTTGGTAATAGAGAGAGCCTGTACACTTTCCGGGACCTTGTTGTAATAGCGTATACATTGCCCCAAGAATAAATTACTGACTCTGTGTAGTCGAGAAACTGGTATCACTAGCTTGTGTTTGTTCCTAGTGTTTACAGTATATATATATAACTTTTTTTACTAAAACTACCTTTGTTTTTGTGAACATACATTAAATTTTCGTAAATATACTGAGAGGCCAAAGTTAATATATTTATTTCTTTAAATTTATCTCTAAGAGACTCTCGGTTTTAGGTTGTAAATAGCTCTAATGGCCTCTTCTGTGAAACAAAATAGTTCCTGAATCAGTTGCATTTCCCCATAGCAAAATCCCATAAGACATTATGCTATGGAAATAACTGAAATAAACTAATATAGATGTCTCGACACTAGTGAGACCTCTAATCTTTTACAGCATAGGCTGCAGAACTTAGTCTGCTTGCTAGTTTGGATATATGGGGCCCCACTGAAGCTTTGCGTCGAGAGTTATGCCAAGAAAACAGTGGATTCAACAGGGCTCAGTTCTTCCCCATTTAAAACACATTAGTACTCAGATTTTTAACATTTGTTGTTGTAAATTTAATATATTTAGTTTTATTTCCGTTTAAATTTAGATTAACGTTAAACCAATGCACTAATTTTGATATGGCATTATTCACTACGTCACATTTAAATGATTGATGTTTAAGTTTAAAAATCAAGGAAGTATCATAAGCAAATAATACTATATCATGATTATCCCCTACAAGGAAGGAAGTCATTAATATACACTAGAAATAGGAATGGGTTGAGGATCGAGCCCTGAGGTCCCTCAGGGCTCGTTTCTCCAGGTCACCTGTACGAATGAGTGTCCACCCATTAGTACAGGTGACCCGGAAGAACTTTACCATTGATAATAACTTTCTGCATTCTATTACTTAAATATGAAATAATAAGTTTAAGCGCTGTGTTCCTGACACCATCGTATTGTAGCTTCCTGATTAATGTCTAAGTTATAATTTTAAATAACGTACCATACAAATAATTAGCACTGTTTTTAAATGAAAGTGATGGAAGTCTTTTTATTATATTACTTCTAACCTCCAAGCGATGTTCATTTATTGGAACAAACACAACTTGTCTTATTTTCTCTTTTTTGTGTATGTACCAACTGTCCACAGTGATCTGAACTTAAATTTTGAATAATTGATTTATGCAAGGGCTTAACATCTATGAAAATGTTATCTATACAAGTCGCACTAGGCCCAGCAATATGTGTTGCTTCTAAGAATAAATTAACAAGATTATACGATTTAATATGATTATTTATGATTTAATTAATGGATGTATAATATGATATACATCCATAAATATAACTTTGTTTATC
This sequence comes from Parnassius orleans, assembly GCA_029286625.1. Classification (NCBI taxonomy): domain Eukaryota; kingdom Metazoa; phylum Arthropoda; class Insecta; order Lepidoptera; family Papilionidae; genus Parnassius; species Parnassius orleans. Next base: position 138,986 of record JAGSMP010000996.1, on the reverse strand, counting down.
AAATTCCAATAAAGTTATGCAGTCTGGAAATAGCCTTAATACCTGTTGATCCCAAATTGTCCTAACTAAGCCTTTGATATTAGATTACTCGTAAACATGATAATTGCAAGTGGCCATAATTTTACAATAACATGTTGACCACGAATTGTGGCGATTAAGCTTTTGATATTGGATTACTGAAAACATCTTATAAAGTCTAACATTACAGAGACGCTGACTCCACTGTATAATTGTTATTGCTGGTCAAACCACGGCGTCATACTTTCAGTCAACAGACTTGTTTTGACCACCCTATAAAAGCCCTTGCATTTAGAATAAGATTCATTATAGTTCTCATCGTTGTAATGTAATCACGTAGTTAAGGAAGTCAGTATTGCACTGAATTAGTTCTAATACATTATTGTAATGTAATAGTTATTAAATGTCATCGAGACATATTTGTAGTTTTTAAAAAGCTTCAGCACCGCTCCCGAAACTTAACTGGCGCAGCCGGTAGGATATCCGCGATTACAGCTGAGTTCAAGTACACTCAATTTGGTCTTGTCCACGGTTCTGGATATCCTCGAACCAAATAAGTTTGTTAAATCAGGCGCTGAAGAAACCTTCCTGTCCAGACAAGAGCAGCTCTACGGGTAGACATGGCAGTGAGCGAACTGTAAGTAAACCTTTTACTATCCTGTCTCATTCTAGTTATTTCCTGTGGTTGTTTCTTTATGGCTCTATGTCGTAACTTTTGAACTAAAATCTTTGAAAGTTATTTGACTTCTGCACAAAACTTGGCAGTTATTTATTAAGCAAAAATTATTATAAATAAAAATAAAGTAATTATAATCTTAAGAAGTGATAAATTTATGGAAAGAGAATAATTAACAGAATATTTTTGTATACATGTATTGATTTTTTTTTAATAAAAATGGAACAAGGAAGAGTATGTCACTTTGTTCAAATTAGACCTAAGGATCTAAAAAAGTCTTTTTGTCTTTCAATAGTTACAGCGCTCTTTTATGTTTAAGCTGCACACGTATCTCTCGCGGCAGCTCTTCTTTTCTTCCGGTTAGTGGGACGATCGTAGAGGCCGCGTAGATGACTTCTTTGATCGTCTTGGTTATTCTGGTTACAGCGGCCTCTACGTCGTCCGCTGAGTTTATTTGTGTGTGGTCTGGAGGTCTCTCCTGATGATCTGAGATGTTTTTGGTAGTAGAGCCTCCTGTTAATCTTGGTTTTAAAAGCTCTGGGCGGCGTAGACACCGCCTTGAGGCCAAGGGTAATCAACATCGGGAGGTGCTGAGAATTCAGGTCGTACAGCACCTCTACCACTATCGGGCAGTTGACGTTCCTAGAGAACACGATGTCCAATACATCCGGACATCTTGGGTGGTCCATAGAGACGTGCGTTAGTTCTTCGGGACCTAAAACGTCGTAGTTGTTATTTTCTGCGTCTTCGTATAGTTCTCGACTCGGCGGGTTAATCACTCTGGATCCCCAGGCCGGGTATTTTGCGTTTAGGTCCCCCGCGACGATGGTAGGTGCTACGCCTTCCATTACCGTCCGGATGTCTGAGGAACAAAATGGGGTCCCTAGCGGGCGGTATGCTGCAAAGATCCATAGTTCCTCGCACGCCGCCTCCATTTTTAAGCCGATAGAGCACATCGATTGGTAGTCTGGCAGGTCTAGCTCTTGATGGACGATGTCCCTCCCCTCCTCACTAGAACCGCTGTGCCTCTATAGGCGGTCCCTTGAGGATTGACGTTGTCGTCTGCATGTGTGCTATTAGCATACAGCAGGTCTCGGGCCTCGGGCATCTCCCCTTTACCCGGAATCTCCTCGCGGTGCATCACTATGCACCGGTCGTGGGAGCCGTTATGGCATTGTAAGTTTATTGCAGTGGTCCGGGGTTCGATTCTCCGGTCACTGTATGTTGGTTTAAAAATTTATAAAAGGTCGTCTAATATGGCCCATGTTCGTCCAAGTTGGCCTACATAGGCGGCTAAGTCGGCCTATATAGGCGACTAAGTTGGCCTATGGGCGTCTAAGTTGGCCTGTCTGCGGCATTGCGGGTTATTACTCGACTCTCTAATCGCTATAGAGAGGAGTTCTCTTGGTAGAGGTCGCCCGTCCGGTGGCCGAGCATGTAAAGGTACGAAATTGTGTAGATGTTCGTGTGGCCCGTTGTCGGCGCGGTCGAACATGCCGCGCGCTAACAGGGCCACAAATTCCTCGATAGTCTCCATCTTCAAGTTGGCCGCGATGACGTCATTCCGGACGTAGCGACCTGCACCGACGATGGTCCGTAGTGATATATTCTGCTGGACCTGTAGTCGCCGCTTCTGATGATCGCTCAGGAGCGCGTACCAGGCCGGCGCAGCGTATGAAGTCTTGATCGTATGTACATCTTATATAGTTTTAGCTTTATTTTCAGCGGTAGCTTGGATGCCAGGACGGGACGGAGCGCCGCCCGCGCACATCTGGCGTTGCGGACGACGAGATCGACGTGCGCGGTCATGCGCAGCATCCGATCTATCCGTCATCCAAGATAAGTAGCGGCCTTCTCGTACTTGATCTCCTGGCCCCTCAGCGTCAACGGTGGTGGGAAGTTCCTGAAGCGGCGAGTGAGCAGAGCGGTCGTCTTGCCAACATTGAAGGCCATCCCTCCACTCGTCCAGCCATGGTGGTAGCAGGTCCAGCAGGCGCTGCATCCTGGCAGTGGCTATGTGGGCTCTTCTAGACGATGTGAAGTAGGCACTATCGTCCGCGTATAGCGCCAGTTCAACATCGTCTACCCATTCGCGCAGGTGGTCTGCCAGGGTGGGGATGTCATTAGTATAAGCCGCGTACAGGATCGGCGATAGACAGCTGCCCTGTGGCACGCCGGCTCTAATTGGTCTCGCTGCGGACTCGGCATCCTCTACACAGACGTAGAACTTCCTATCTCTGAGGAATGACGCCACTAGCCACAACATAGCAGGAGGGGTACTTGTTTGTGTTTCTAGTTTATAGAGTAATCCAGAGTGCCACACCCTGTCGAACGCCTTCTCTATGTCGAGAAAGACGCCCAACGATGTGCGGCCGCGGTTGTACTCGGCCGCAAGGTAGTGCAGCACCCTGGTCAGCTGTGTTGCTGTAGAGTGGCCCCTCCTGAATCCGTGCTGTTCCGCCCGAAGTTGTACGCACGGGCGGAAGCTTCGTAGCAGCAATCTTACACACAGTTTAGCTAAGTGCGGTAAAAGCGTGATCGGCCTATAACTGGCTACTCTACGCCTGTCCTTCCCGGGTTTCGGCAGTACGATCACTTTGCCGATTTTCCAGTCCTCCGGGAAGTGGGACGTCCGCAGTATACCGTTGTAGAGTCAACTTAGCTCTACAAGTACTCTATTGGGCAGCTGTCGGAGTGCTGCGTTGGTTATCCCGTCGTGCTCCGGCGCCTTCCTCGGTTGCAGGCGGGCTACTGTCCTCCGCAATACGGCGAGGGATATATACCACTCTCCTGCAAGCGGTGGCGCGGGCGTCGACAGGAACTCCAGTATGCGGCTCTCCTTCCGGGTAAGAAGTTCCATGAACTCCGCACTTGCTGGGTTCGGCATAAATTGCTCCTCGAAGTGCTCTGCTAGGATATCCGCTCTACCTTTGGCCTCGTAACAACGTTCGCCCGCGTTGTTGGTCAGCGGGCAAACGGGGGATCTGGTTTTTGTTAACTGTCGGTTCAGTTTGTAGAGCGACGCATCTTCCTCCTCAGGTTTAGATATGCGCCGCTCCCAGGCCTCTCCTCTGTGGGCCCGGACTGCAACCGACAGTTCATCCGTTAGGGTGTTCAGTTGAGTTTTTAGTCTAGGGCAGCGAGTACGCGCCCAGAGCTTCCTCAGTGCTCTTTTGCGTTTGAGCTTCACGCATATGTCTCGCGGCAGCTCTTCCCTCCTTCCTGTGGCTGGGACGATCGTAGAGGCCGCGTGTAGGGCTTCCTGTATCGTCTTTGTGATTCTTGTTGTAGCGGACTCTACGTCGTCCGCTGTATTGATTGGGGTGTAAGTTGGAGGTCTCTCCATTAGGTGTTTCTGGCAGAGCCTCCAATTGATCTTCCTTCTAAGAGCTCCGGGCAGCGTAATCACTGCCTTGAGGCCAAGGGTGATTAGAATCGGGAGGTGCTGTGAGTTCAGGTCGTACAGCACCTCTACCACTATTGGGCAGTTGACGTTCCTAGAGAGCACGATATCCAATACATCCGGATTTTTTCGTAGGTCCGTAGGGACGTGCGTTGGTTCCTCGGGACCTAAAACGTCGTAGCTGTTTCTCTCAGCGTCTTCATAAAGTTCACGACCCGGCGGGGTGATCATTCTGGATCGCCACGCCGGGTGTTTCGCGTTTAAATCCCCCGCGACGATGGTAGGTACTACGCCTTCTATTACCGTCCGGATGTCTGAGGAGCAGAATGGAGTCCCTGGCGGGCGGTATGCTGGGTAGATCCTTAGTTCCTCGCCCCATTCTTATGCCGATAGAGCGCATCGTTTCGTATGTTGGCAGGTCCAGTTCTTGATGGACGATGTCTCTCCTCACTAGAACCGCCGTGCCTCTGTAGGCGGTCCGTCGGCAGCTGTCTGCGGCAGCTGTCCGCGGCAGCTTAAGATGCGTTGATGGATTTAATTTTGTCTCTCCCAGCAATATCACCTGTATGTCCTGTTGCTGGGCGACTGTGCGGAGTTCATGGATCTTCTGTTGTATCCCGTCTGGATTCCAGTATAGTAGGCGCAGGTTACTCGCCTCCGTAATGCCGAGCCAGTAGCTGCGCCAATGCCCTCATTATGGCTGTTATTGGGTCGGTCCCGGTCAGGACCTGTGTGCCGACTTCTATGGCTATGCCAACCAATTTATGTATGGCGTCGGCACTTTCCACATTTGCTGATGGTATTCTAGTTGTTTTATATGGCTCTGGTCTCGGCTGGGCTTGGGTCTCTCTCCTTATGGTAGAGCGCGCTCTGATCGTAGAGCGGGCTCTATGTTCGGGTAGAGCCCTTTCTGGTGCTCTACCTACGGTGGTTCTTGTTTCCTTAGCGGTAACCTGCGCCTTGGAGGCTATCGTGACCGCTGGAGTATGGGTAGAGGTGATGGTTTGAGGAAGTTGTTGAGTTTTGCTCTTCTTCCTTCTCCCCGCTTTTTCTTTATCGGTGCTAGACGCTTGGTAGCGTCGTTGGCGGGGGGCTGGAGAGTCGCTCCGGTGGTTTCAATTTCGACAACTTCCATTTGTTGTTGTTGTGGTTGCGGATGCGGTTGCGGGGGGGCGTGGTGGGGGGGCTGTTTGCCTCCCCTTCTCTCTTATGGTTGCCCATCCCTCTTCGTTGATTTCAACGGTCCTCGGGCGACTCTCTAGAATCCGCTTCGGAGCTTCCGGAAGCAGACCCGGAAGTGTTATCCCTTGCTTCGAGCAATCCTCCTCAAGACCGGATATCGGCGGTCATTGGCCGTATGATTTTTAGCACAGTTGGCGCATGTAGGTGCTTCGTCCCTACCCCTCGGGTATTGGCTTGCGGCGTGTTCCCCGCGCAACGGACGCATTTGATTGGACGGAAACAATTATAGGAGGCGTGTTCAAATGCCTGGCAGCGGTGGCACTGTGCTGGGCCCACTCGTCCTTGCCAGGCTTCTATCACGACTCCTTTCATGTATAGGAGCTCGTTTATCTTGTATAGTTCGTTGAGCCTTTATTGGCTTAGATGGTCCAATTGCGCGAAGTACAGGCACCCCGGCCTGCCTCTGCGGGGGATTGCCTTCACATAGCGAATAGGGAATCCTAATGCCTGGATAGCCTCCCCTATTGCTTTAGTGTCCGTGTCGGCTGGCAGCCCCCTAATACCCACTTTTGTGGGTTTCTCCTCTTCGGGGGTGTAGCAGTACCAGGACATGGCTGGTACATACCATGGAGAGAACCAAAGACATCTTTGCTTATCTCCATTAAATATTTTTGGATGGCCCGGAATTCTTCCGGGCTCTGGGGGGAGAAGCGCAACCCCTTCCCGAACGGACGAGCGTTCGGAGGCTGTCCCAACTTTCTGTTGAGCACCTCGAAGTGCTTCGTTAAGTTCGGGAGGCATTCTGCGACTATCGGTGGATATCTGCCTTTCTCGGCTTCCTAGGTTGGTTTGGGCGCTTCAGCCACCTTCCTCCATCAATCCAGACGGGTTTTGTGATGGTTGTGCGTCCGAGGAGGCTAGGGTAGCGTACGTGGTGCTATCCCAGCCGTAAGATTCTTCTCCTCCTTACTCATACACGGCCGCGTTGCTACGTCGTTCCGGTGAGATAGGAGGGGTTGGTTTCCTCGGAGATGGTGATTTCGGCGGAGATTTATAGCTTCTGATTGCTACCGCAGGAAGTTGATCTTCTTCGTCCGAAGATGATGGTGCTGACGAGTTGGAAGACACGACGCATTGTCTTTTCTCGTAAAGAGAAGCCTCGGTTTCCGGTGGCGTGTGCCTCCTGGCCGATTTCCTCGCCCGCTGCGGTAGGGGCGACGGTTCGCGTTCGCTCGTGCACTCAGGCGCGGTGAGCGCGAGCGCGGGCTCCTTTGGCGGCGATGTAGGCTTCCTCGTGGTCTTGGGTATTTGGCTAAACAAGCTCACGGTCCTTGATCGTTCCGGATTCGCGAGGTCCCTAACCAGTAGCGGCCTATCCAATACCCCCGGACGATCCGGGGGTTTCCTAACGCGAGGGGTGGGGGGGGGCTCCCCCTTCCCCTTACCAGTCATTGATGTTCTCACAAGTAGTTCTTACTTTGTAATGATGCAATGCAATGTGTCCAATCTGTTACCTTACCTACGAGCCGACGATGAAGCGCGACGCGAATGGTAGTATGAGGGTGGTGTAAGGTGATGGCTGCAACACTTAGGCGCACTGTCTACCCCTTTCTAACGAAAGGGTTGGGGGAAGTGCTTAGGTGGCACACTAGAACACGACTAGACACTAGGGCACGAGAACGCTCTAGAGTGCCTAAGAATCTGCCTAAGGGCCGGTGACCTCGACGCCTCTCGGAGTATGCGGACTCAACGATTAGCGGAGTATGTCGTACCGGCGGTTGCTTGGGACCACTGCTAATCCACAAACAACACACACTTAGGAGATTCTTAATTTAACCGAACTCCGGAATCGCTTACGTACTGCGAAGCTTTACCGTAAAGTAAGCCGCTTGCCATTGCCCGTACTTGCCTCTTTATTGTTAACTATTCACTATCAAAATATCATAATTTTACAATTTTTACAATACACGTGTCATACATGATTGGATAGGTAATTTAATTATCTATTAGAGCATTACAAAGGTTTTTTAATAAGTTAAAGGTTTAAAAACTATTAATTAAAATATCGTAAATTTTACATTATTTTGGGTGCATCGATTATTTAACTTAACTATTTATAGGACATGAAGTACACCACGCGAAATATTATGTTGTTGTCTTAACAGTATACAAAATTATTACAAATAATACTCTATACTAAACACTACTGATTGAAAATATGTTATAAATAACGTTATTGCACTTTGCTACTTTGTCACACTTCAATAATTTTGTTACGGAATAATGTTTTAATTTTTAATTTAATATTTTTTTAAACCATTTTCTTGTTTTAATCATTTGTATCGTCGCGAACATCTCTCTCGCCGTGCAACCTCGCGATGATCTCTCAGCGGCGCTGCATCCATTCCGGTGAGCGGCGTTGCGGCTACTTCGGCAGTGGCACGAGCTTCATGGTCGACATTTTAATGATGCCGTTTGTGGTGCGAACTTGTATGCACTCGTCGTCGGTGCTGTCTACGGAGATGTGAGTCAATGGTCAGCTATTAACGATGTACTCCACCTCGCAGAGCAGTGTGGCCAGGACTTCCTCATGTTGATGTCTTTCTTGAATGACGGTGTATAATGCGGTCTACACGCAGCGGACGAGACGTTCCCAGCCCCTCCCATGAAAGGCGCGGAGGGGGTGATAAAACGCCACACGATACCTCGTCGACTGGCTTCTTCTCGATGAGCCTCCCGAAGCTCCTTATCTGCGCTGTGCACGTTGATGCCGTTGTCGGAGTAGATCTCGATAGGGACCCTTTGGCACGCTGCGAATCTTCGTAGGGCCAGTATCGCTGAGTCTGCGCTGAGACTTGCGGCAACTTCTAGGGGGACAGCTCTGGATGTGAGGCAGGTGAAGAGAGCTACGTATCTTTTCTGGTGTTGACGTCCCACGGTGACGGAAAGTGGCCCGAAGTAGTCCAGACCGGTGAATGTGAACGGTCTTTGGTGATGAGCGAGACGTGTGCTGGGATGATCACCGGTGGCTGGCGCTGAAGGTTGCGCTTTTCTAATGCGACACTTTACGCATTGGCTCACTATCTTTTCCATGGTGAGTCGAAGTCGGATCACCCAGTAGTGGTGTCGAACCTTATTGATGGTAGGTTCGGTTCCGCAGTGATGCAGGCTCCGATGCGTCCAATCGATGAAGAGTTGCGTGATATGGTGATCGCCGTCCAATATAGGTGGCCTCTTCATGTCTTCTGTAACTCCTTTCACGGCGGCTATACGACTTCGTAGAGCGACGATCCCGTTTTATAATTCTGTTTGGAGCGGTCGTAGGCGGCTGTCCTTGGCGACCTTATTGTCCTTACGAAGATTGGCTATCTCTTGTTTGAAGGAATCTTCTTGTATGAAATGTATCAGAAGTGTTTCGGCCTCTCTGATGAATTCGGGCTCGAGTGTGATGTATTTTTTATCATCTCTATTTTTCACTCGATCGGGAGGTTGCGCGACATGTAGCGGATTATTTAGCGATTTCCTCCAGTCGGGATCCTGTTCTTTATTCTTTCTAGTCCTCTTTTCGATTTTCTTTCCGGTATGTTCGGACGACGTGGGTCTTTCGGTTGGCTATGCTGACGGTTCTTCATACAAGAATGATGGGCCGCTGTACCACTCGTGATTAGAGTTGAAGTTCGGTGGTACGTCCCTTGTGGCGATGTCAGCGATGTTCAATTTGGTAGGCACACAGCGCCAGTCTTCCACCTTAATGTGTTCCTCGATTGCTGCTATGCAGTGGGCGACGAAAGGTTTGCAAGTTCTGGTCCCCTTTTTGATTCACGTCAGCACTGTCTTGCTGTCAGCCCAATAGGTGACGGCTTCGGGCTTCACGCGTTGCTCTTGGATGACGGCGGCGGCTACGCGACCTCTCATCACATCTGCTTGCAACTCGAGGCGAGGTACGGACGTCACTTTGAGTGAAGCTACCTTCGCCTTGGCCATGATGAGGCTCACGTGCACTGCCCTTGTCCTCCAGTAGACTGCCATTGGCGCTCTCACTGGACTCACACTTTTTCACTCTCACCTTTTTTGTGTCTGTCGCGTACTTCCTTTGATATTCGTGTTGCCTCTTCCAAAGACTGGAAAATGTCGAGATACTCGTCCATATAGTGGTTTTGGACGATGGCCTCTACGGCTTCTGGATGCTCTTTTTCTATATGTTTCTTGGCGATCCAGTTCTTGGCGAATATGGCTGTGCAGGGTGAACTAGCTGCACCGAAGATGATCGACATCATTCTGTATTCTTGTGGAGCTCCATCGCGTCGATCTCCTCTCCAGAGATATCTTAAGGCGTCTCTGTTTTCGGATCTGACTTTCACTTGCATAAACATTTCTGCTATGTGCGCGGAGACGGCGATACTGTGGCGGCGAAAACGCATCATGACCCCAGCCTGGTAGTGGCTGCAGTAGATCTGGAACCGTGAGCAGAAAGTCATTTAATGCCATCCACTTCATTTTGGCTGCGGCATCGTGCACTATACGAAACTTCGCTCGCTTCATCGGGTTGTGGACGTCGAAGTGGGGCAGGTACCATGTCCTTCCTGGTGTGTTCGTTTTCAGCGCTATCTCGGCGTATCCCTTTTGTACGAGGGAATTCATTTGTTTATTATATTTTGTCTTTAGATCTTCGTCTCGATCTAATTTCTTTTCGATGGAAGCGAGCCTCTTGATTGCTGTTTCATAATTGCCAGGCATCTAGACATCCCTTTTCTTCCAGAGGAGTGCTGTTTCTATGTGCCCGTCTTGTAATTGACGGGTGCTGCTATTGAGTATATCTTCAGGTCTTTTCTGAATTGGAGTCTGGCTTTTTGGGTTGATGATGAGAGATTCTAGCGCGAAATATTCTCGGAGTTGTTGTTCTCCTCGCTCGTGGTCAGCTCATTGGTCGTGTGGACGCGCTGATGCAGGACTTTAGTGTGTGCCCCGTGTAGCACCCATTCTAGTTCGGTGAGCGAGGCGATCGGCTGGTGCGATGGACCTCTGCGAACTTGAGGCTAGCAGAAATCTCCAATTGTCCTTTCCTATCAGGATTCTCGGGTTGCCGGAGTCATATGTCAGCTGCTCCTTTAGGTCTTTCAGGTGATTACACTGTGGTCCCAAGTTCAGGCTTGTGACCGTGCGTGCTCTGAACGGCACCTTTCTGCTGTGGAGACTCTTCAGTGTTACTGTGACTCTTCGGGACCCCGACGAGTCGAGAGTAGTGTTCCCGCTAGCGGTGATCTTGAATGGGTCCAACCGCCCTGTGGTTCCAATCTGTTCAGCGATCTCTTCATCCATTAGCGAAACTGTTGACCCATCATCCAGCAGGGCGTGTGTGTCTACTTCTTCCGCCGGTCCAATTACTCGCACTGAAATTATTTTGAGGTAGGCTTGAGGCTTCGATATAGCAAATGAGTTGGCCACGGTTTCTTGTGGTTTCTTTTCTGTAACTTCTGTCTTCTCCTTTCTTTCATAGTGGAGAAGTCGGTTGTGTCGCGGTGCATCCTTCTATACCACACTTGATGGCCTTGCATCTATGTGTTTGGTTGCTTGAGCGTAGGCAGCGGAAACATACAATTATTTTTCTTCGCGAGTTCCCACCTTTTGTTAACATCTGCTTCTTTAAATTTGTTGCAGTTGGATCCCTAGTGACCTTCTTTTTCACATATTCTGCATCTTGGAGACGGTTTGGTAGTAGCTGCGTGTGTTCTATGTACTGGACGGCGGTTGCTCTGCGCTTCGTTGATTATTTCTGGTGGTGCGAATGCACTGCAGAAGCGAGCTTGTTCGGTGATAAAATCGCTGAAGAAGCCGAGATCTGGTCTGGAGTTGTACTTCTCGGTGTAGATTCTGTCCCACTGGGGGCGTAGAGAGTTCGACAGCTTATCGGTGAGGTTTCGTAGTAGCTCTGTGTTAATAAGGTAATGATCTCTCTTCAATGCTCAAAATGTGACGACACTTCCCCTCACTTTGCTTGCGAATGTGCAGATGTCTCTAGGTGCTTCTGTAAAGCTAGTCGTCGTAACTTCTCGGTCTCTGCTTGTGCGATTGAATCCGGCCGTCCAAATTGCAGCTCCAGCTCTCGCATGATGTCATCTGATTTAGCATGCCCGATGAGTTCTGAGCTGACGGTTTCTTAGGCTCTTCCTCGTGTACTTCTTCTTAGTCTTGCTGAATTCTCTTGTGCTTACAACAACACTCTCAGACATGTTAATAGCCCTAACAACAATTAAGTGAATCCCCTTTCCTGTTTTATCTTAAGAATACCGTGGGTCACCACTGGCGAATTCAGTTCCTGCATGGAACAAGATAATTGTATGGCCTACAAATAATCATTTTGGTTCTAATGTTTGTTCATGTGTAATTAAAGAACAAAATTTTGTATATACAGTACATCTACAACTACATGATGCAAGAGAAATTTCTAATGTGTTCTTTTTATTTTTTGATACAGGTTTTTTTAAATAAAATATTTTACCTCTGTCATCGCCATCTTTTTTACTCTTTGAATCAAACGCAATGAGTGGCAAGTCGTTCTCTGAATCTGTATGTCTATCTTCAAAAGCATCAATCTCCAAGTTTTCTTGTTTTTCAGTAGTCTCTAGAATGAAACAGATTCTGACTCAATATATAAAATAAAAACTGATATTATTTCCAAGTGACTAGATAATTACAGTCCATCACACAGCTTATGGGCCTGAGCCACAAACTTTCATTACCTTACTGCATGTTTCATAAGCTAAGTGTAATAAGCTGAAGTAACAATGGGCCGAAGAACTAACAACCGATGGGGAAGAAAGGTTCTCGAGTGGCAGCCTCGTAGACGTAGTGTAGGGCGGTCCAACACTAGATGGAGTGACGACCTGGTAAGACATGCAGGAAGTCAATGGATGCAGGTGGCTCAGGCCCGTGCTTTGTGGCATTCCTTGTGGGAGACCTATGTTCGACAGCGGACTTGTGAAGGGCTGTAATGATGATGATGATTCATTTACGTCATTTAGTGAGTGTTCTGTCACAACTTGTGTTTAGTAGGTAATAGAATAGAATAGAATAGAATTTCCTCTAAGCATTTGACAACCCTTTTTTTTTTGAAATCATAATGTCCATACATGCTTAGCTTTTAAACAATTATTTAATTTATAATTTTTGTTCGCGACGGCGAAAAGTGTTTAAAAACTTAGTGATTAAAAACAATATTAACACTGTAATTGAGAAAAGTATTTGTGACAAACCTATGTAAAAGGTGTAATAGTATAATTTTAGAACATGTTTACAACCTTAGTATTATAGTATAGAGCATTGTTTGGTAATAGCTAAGAAAATAACTCTTATTTGTACAGTCCCGAAAATGACGGAAATAATTTTTATGCTCTAGAAGAATTGTAAACATGGTATTGAATTAGATTAAGGTTTATAGATTAAGGAAATAAAAGAATATTTAGCGTGATGAAACTTATTTCCTACTTATAATAAAATTAAAGAATTAATGTACCCAAATATTGTGAAAATTTGGGATATTTTGGTTAATAACTTTTTACATTGTTAATATATTAAGAAACCTTTACGGTGTGCTAATAGACAACTGAATTACCGATTTAACAATGTATAGTACATTAGCGTAAGAAGTAATCGTGTATAGAAAAATTGTAATTTAAGACAATTGTATAGAAAATGTTATAAAAATGCAAAACCGACAATGGCAAGCGGCTCACTTTAAAGTAATGCTCGAGTCTACCTTATGGCCGGGGCCCAGTAACATTGTAGTAGCTGAAGTGACTAGAAGCAGAACCAGAAGTAGCTGAATCTAGAACATAGTGAATAGTAGCTAGCAACATAGTAGCTGATAATAGCAGCTACACAAGTGATAGTAATAGCTAGTTGTACAACATAGTAGCTGATAATAGCAGCTAGTAGACAAGTGATAGTAGTAGCATAGTACACGTGGTAGCTGATAATAGAAGCTAGTAAACAGTGATAATAAAGCAGATAGCACTAGTAGTAGTAAGTACTACCGAACAATTTAAACAAATAGTCAACTGAAGAAATCGTCTGAAAAATATAGTGACCAATCGATAGTGAACAACCGTAATTGACCAACTGTATTCAACAACCGTGGTCAATAACCAATAGTCAGAACATTTCCGCCGAACCTTGCCATTTGTATTCTACAGTTCGTGCATTTTGATTGGACGTCAGTCCACAGTATCCCAGCAGCACCCACAAAGACGGCAGTAGAAGTATCAACCGGAACCTATAGGTGTAGGGGCGTGGCGACTCGCGGAGTATCTTCGCTTACATTTACTCCCGAGTTTCGCCCGTCCGCCACAATTTTCTTTCTCCATAAGAGTGAATTTAGGCAAAGGCAAATCAGTAAATCAGTACATTGCACATGAAGCCCTCTTTATTTTGTGTCCATGGACTACAGTAACTACTTGCCATTAGGTAAATTTTACCTTACTATAATAATACCACAAAATGCTTATATCTTACCTATGATATGATTACCATTTTCTTCAAATGTGGAATTCTCAATTTCGAAATTCTCTTCCTCAACTTTAACAGATTCAAGGCTAAACATTTCGTTTTTACTATCATTTTCTATATCACACTCTACTGGCCTGATATCTATATGACTAATTGGTGTGAATTGAATCTTATCTCTAGCCTCATGCCGTTTTGGTATTGACTGAAACCAAATAATTTTTTAAATAAGAAAAAGCCAGTGTAGTGGTGCCGTAGGAGAATCCAAACTACCATACCATCCCCCAGATGTCATAAAAAGGGACAGAGGGAAACTGAAACAGGAAATGGGCAGCAGCATCTTCGTGACAACAACTTTAAAAATAATAAAAACCGGACAAAGTGAGGGTTCTGAATAAACTTAAATAAGAATGTAGATAGTTCATCCACCCCGAGAATCAAGTCCGAACAATTTTTCCAATCAATTTCACGAATGTCGTAAATTGGCAAAGATCTATCTTTATTTACTGAGTAATATTAATAATAATAATAATAAAGCTTTTATTTTCCGAAATAATTTACATATTGCATGTTGTAGCTGTAAATTTAGCCAAACTAAAAAAAGAAAGTACAACATTAAATAAACTTAAACTACACTTATATTACAAAATGTCTCTTATTTCAGTGTGTCTTTCGACAAAGGCCTCCTCCAACTCTTTCCACTGTTTTCTGTCTGCCACTACTCTTATCCAAAGGGGTCCTAAGGTCAATTTTAGGTCATCCTCCCATCTTCTTGCTTTACGACCTTGGCTCCTAGTGCTGTTCCTTGGGTACCAAATTGTCACCTGTTTGCTTCACTTTTCCTTTTTGCAGCGGAGCATATGTCCAGTCCATCTTCATTTAAGTTGATCAATACGTGACAGTATGCCCAAGCCCAGGTTTCGCAGCCGCGAAGCAGCAGCAGCAGCGCAGCGCAGTAATGCAGGGTAGGATGCAGGTATCGAAAGTTTTCTTCTTGATCTTCATGCACATTCCTTGCTTTTCATGATTTCTTTCAAGGCCCAATACTTCTTCCACCCAGCCGCAATTCTTTTGTCTATTTATTTGGACATTTGGTCATTTGGCGATATTATCTGTCATAGATACACATATTCCTCTACATATTCAAGTTTCTGTCCGTTGATGGTGTCCGTGTCTATGGGTATTGAGTTGGTCATCATTTTAGTCTTGCTTATGTTAATTTCTACACCTACTTCTCTACTTCTGTCTACTAGGGCGTGTATCATGGATTCCAGTGTAAGTGGGTCCTCTTCCATTATAACCAGGTCGTCCTCAATCTCAGATGACTCAATCATATTCCGTTTATGTTTAGTCCCAGATGTGTCCATTCCAATTTCCTAAACATTGCTCAAGCACTGCTGTAAACAGCTTTGGTGAGAGTGGATCACCTTGCCTGACGCCCCTATTGATTGGGAAAACATCTCCTGTAGATTCTAGTCTGATTCTGGCTTTACTTTCACTATAAATATTTTTGATAATATTAACATAGGCATTTTGGATCCCCTGCTCTTTTAGACTCTGCCATACCGATTCGTGTTTTAGGCTATTGAAAGCTTCGGGATAATCTATAAAGGCCAGGTAAATGGTTTTATTGTATTCATTGTATTTCTGTATGAGCTGTTTGACTGTATGTATATGATCAATTGTACTAAAGTTTTTCCTGAACCCTGCCTGTTCCACAGGTTGATTTTCATCGAGTGTGAGTGATATTCTGTCTAGAATCACTTTAGCGAAGACTTTATATACATTTGAAATGAGAGAAATGGGTCTATAATTTCCTATATCATCTTTTGGACTCTTTTTGTGTAGGAGTATTAAATGTGATTCTGCCCATTGGCTCGGAATGCTGCCGGTATTTAGTCTCATTGAAGAACTTTGTTAGTATTGGGCTTAGTTCTTTAATTGTCCCTCTCATAAGTTCATTTGTGATTCTGTCTGGACCAGGAGCTTTTTTCATCTTTTGACTTTTTATAGATTTTTCTACTTCCTTTACTAATTTTTCTGGTATAACTTCTACGTCATCGATCCTATGGTTTTGTATATCTTTATATTCTTTATCTGGATATTGTATTTTTGCATGATTTGGACTGTGTTCTTTGTATATTAAGCGATAATAGTTTGTAGCTATATTTATGATTTTGCTGCGAGAGGTAGTTGGCAGGGTTTTGTCTCTTAACTTTGGTATCCATTCTTTTCCCTGTTCTCGAAGTTCCTTAAGCGCTTTTTTCGTGCCTCCCATTTTGCTAATGTGATTCTCTAGGGTTTTGATTCTTCTATTTTTCCTGTCAATCCTCATATTTTCGCGAATCTAATTGATGATTATTTATTAATTAGAAATTTCTTTTTGATTATGTTTATCTTTTTTCTTTATTAAATTTCTTATGTCTTCAATTAGTTTTAAAGTTTTTTCACTTAGGTAGGATTTTTGACTTGTTTTTGTTGCTTATTCTGTCGGCGAAGTATACTTGGATGATTGTCCATTTTTACGGGTGTTTTGGTAAGTTTATATGAATTGCCGCTATTCTATCTGATACCCCTTCGAACCCAATGATCTGGATTTTAGAGTTTAGCTTAACAAAAAATCCTACTCCTCATTGTCAAGCGACTTCGCCTTTGTAGTACATAATAAATTGGCTTCTCTCTTCTATTTCTTCCCCTAATCTTCGCATCTCACTTACGCCCAACATGTCCCACTTGATGTTTTTAATAGCTAACTCTAGCTCTTGCAAACTTTCCGGTGTTCTCAAGGTTCGTGTGTTTAGTGTACATAGGTATAGATTACTTCGTTTTTGTGTCCCTTTTTTAGATGGGATTTAGTTGGCAGATTTGTTGGAGGGTGGAGGCTGTTACTGAGTAATATTACATATAGATAATATTTTGTTTATGTATATACAATAAAATAATATAAAACAGTCTAAACAGTTAGATAATTAGTTTTGTAAAAATAAGTACTTAACTTGTTGTGATTCGTAAAATATAGAACATTGCTCTAACGAAAATGTGAGTTGGATTGAAGGATAAACTTAACTTTGCAGTAGAAAAAACATTCTCCCATGTGGCAACGGGAAGCAGCATAGAAGGCGCAAAGTAGATAGTGATCATCAAGGTGCTTGCCAAGTGATGATTAAGGCAAATACTTCATTATAATGGGAATGAACCATCAAGCAGTGAACTTTTATTAATAAGAAGTATTAAACCTTGGACAGTGTATCGGTAGTTTAAGATTATCTAGTACCCAATATACCTACCCACGGGACGGGTGTTGTAAGGTGCGACAGAGGGAAACAGAGACAGGAATTGGGCAGCAGCATCTTCCTGATAACAATTCAGACTAATATAAACTGCGGTTGCCAACCTGCCAATTGTGGCAAGTTTGGAAAAATCCCTCCTATGAAGCAATCTATGAGGGACTTTTATGGGTTTTAATGGACAGAATGGATAATACCATGGACCCTCCTGCAAGCAACTGCTCCAGAACTGCATTTGACTCAAGAGCCTGTTGTTGCAATCTTCTGCATGAATATGAGTCTTGCATGACAGGTGAAACAAACAATTATGGGCTCCTCATCCTCATCCATCTGAAAATATGAAAATACATCATAAATATGGTTCTCTACACTCACCACCTGAAACACAGCAGCATTAAGCTGTTTTTAATACTGGTATTCTGTGAGGAGTATGGTAACAACCATAATACAGTTGCAGAGTGGCTTTACCACGTAAAAGACCAAACCAGGGTGGATGTTAATTTCTTGACAGAAAATCGTAATAATACTCAGTAATAAGTACTAGAACAGACACTGCGAAAAAATCTATGTAGCAGTGCGGGTCGCGTGGAAGGAGGCTCAAGGTACCTTCTTATGGCACAGACTCAGTAAGTTTGAGCCCGCGGGCTCCAACGCGTGTTGCAAACAACTAAATCTCGAAAAGGTGTCTCTTCTAGTACGTAGTAGGATTTCGGCTACTTGTAGTTTTTCAGGTTCTGGTTGCATTTATCTTGTTGCACTATATTTAACGCTGCACCTTAGCCTAACCCCGATCTATTACATTTTATATCAGGCAAATTATAATGTCAAATTGCATTAATAAGAAATATTATCAAACTTACAAAACTGTTCGTCAATGTTTTGTACAAATTTCGGAGACTAGTCTTCTTTAGTACGAACATGTGTACATTAACGCATAAACAAATTCGACAAACTTCGCTAAAAGCCATTCCTGTTCCCTATAGCTTTAATATAATTGAATTCACTTTTTCCTTTTTCATCAATAAACCGGAGTTTTAAGCCAAAAAAAACAATTTTAGCACAGGCCACTTTCATACATAAACACAGACATTCGGTTTATACCAAAGAGTATAGTAATTGTCCTATACAGGAAGTTTATACAAAGGTACTCTGTGATCAAAGAGTATAGTAACCAAAGAGTATAGTAACTGTCCTATACAGGAACTGTGATCCACTTCAAATCATTATTAAGGCCGGACACATACATACGGAATTCCGAATCGGAATATCGAAACGGAATTCCGTATGTATGTGGCCGGCCTTAAACAATAATACAAGAGCAGCAAACCGCCGCCGGTCTAGTTCCCGCCAATACTCCCACAGACTTCCACAAACTACATAGTCATAGATTACTGCTGTATATATACTAGAAATCATACATACATCATACATGTACATAATAAAATAATCCACAAATCCACAGAGTATCTTTTTACAACCAATAAACAAGGAAAATAATCTTGACTACAATGCAAGGGGTGAGGGGGGCCGGTTTACAATTTCATAGTTAGGCATTTGGCCATAGTAAGTAACGCCATCAAGTGTATGGTACGGGTCATAGTTCTTCAGTTTATGTAATGTTAGTTAGTGAATACTCCCTAGAGGGCAAAATTTAAGAAATGAAGCAGTGATCCATGTTACGCATTATATTTCAAATTCAATATAGGAACTTTTATTTTTGCATTTTAATATCTTTGTCATTTGCCCATTAAAATTATTTTTATTTATCTTATATATTATAGACTATACATTTTGTAATATAAGTAACAAATAAAAGTTGTTTAATCCATGATTTATAAAGTATAAAATATAAATTATAGGTACGTTCCGATTATTTTTATGTCCGATTAAAATGATTAGTCTGTGTTACACCTCTGAAGCGAAAAATATAAATGTATCTGTGGCTGTTGTAAAAAAGGAATTTCAAACAGGGGTATGAAAATCTTCAGTAGCTTGCTTTTACGTTGACATAGTCACATCATCATTTCATAAAAGCACTATTTTCCCCACTATTTTTCTACATTTTATTCAAAAGACGGTGCCACTGCTGGTATTTATTATTTATACCGAAGGCTATAACAATAATTCAATAGTAAATTGGTTAGTTTCTAATTAATATAATACCTTTTAACAATTTTATTAAAATGTACGAAATAATACTGAACCTAGTTGATAGAGCCCTCCAGTGTATATTTAGATATTCGGTAAATTATAATCCCAGCGCCATCTATGACAGCGCAGAAGAAACTTCCTCGTTATTTGTCAGAGTGGCTCATCCACAGACTAATATGATGCTTGCCGTATATAGTTTATTATCTATGATTTTAACGTGAGTTTTTCTAGTTTGTGGGTTTCAAAGTTCAATTTTTCAACAAAGAGGTATGGTATTATTTTAAACGGGAATGTTTTAAATCATTTTCAAATTGAATGGAGTTCGTTTTGTTTAACATTTCTAAGCTTTGAGTTTGATGTCGATTTACTTTTATTCATATTTTGTAGAATAATTACTTGTGGTGTTACTAGCCAGTAAATATTCAGTTTATGGTGATTTATTAGTTTTACTAAATCGAATGATATCTAATTATTGCTGAAAATGGTGTGTCCTAAGATGCCTCCATAATCATCCAAAATTGAGTAGGTACCCATGTATATTTTAAATTTCTGTGTATTTATTAAATGTCAATAATATTATTAAATCTCTGTGAAAACAATTTTTTATTTCTGTAAAATATTAAATGTATTTCTGTGTTACATTCCAATTTTCTACTTATGTATCAATGCTTAGCTAATTGTTAATTTTAATCTTACTCTCATGTTTCGTGATAATGGAATATTATTTCAAAAATTTATGATGACATTCATTTATTATATTTCATTCCAATTTTCTACAAATGTACGATCTACGAATGCAGAAAATTGGAATGGAAATAATAATAAATTAATGCAATAATATTATGAATTATTGAATGAGGGTGGGTTGGGTGAGCAATGAGCATTATACATATACACATGCACACATTCAAACAGCATTCTCGTGTGAGTGAATTAAAATATACGCATATTATAAGTAGCGCAACAGTCATCAGGTGACGCTTTTTCCAAGGGGCACCAGTTTTACTCGCCAGAGGGCTCTATTTTCTCTTATATACTCTTTAACTAGCTTGCAACTTGGCCAAAACAATTAGGCGCATGACAGGATCACACATGGGGTCTCTGTAGAGTGCACTAGTACTTATTAGTTTGTAGTAGAGAGTAATTGTGTTCTGTGCACATGAGCATGCAACAAAGAACATTATTTAATCCGTCAAGCCCTACTGGTCCACATCGTTCTTTTACGTGACAAATTTGTAGACCCCTCTAAAGAGTATAGTAATAGCACAGAATGAATAATAGTACTACGTACAGAACTAGCACTCCTTTGATGTTGACTGCTTGCCGACGTTTTAATAGCCTACATAATTATTATCAATCAGATAAATCGCGCACGCAAGCTAAATAAAACTTTATCGCTGCGTGTGAGCGTACGTATTACTTTGCATCTTTTCCCCTTCCTACGTCACGACGGACTTTCCGTGGTTAGCAAGGTCTGTTAATAAAGAGTAAAAAAAAATAGATTGTAAAATGGTAAGTAAGTTACTTAGGTACCTATTCTGACTATGATCGACCATATTGCCGCTACCATGTGAGTTCTGTGATGCCCCACGCATGCAACTTGTAAGGCCATTCGTCGGGAATCGCGATGCTTGGTTCGGAAGAAATAGGTAGTTAGTGTATACAACAAACAAACCCGAAATACGATTAACAGATAATATGTGATTGTATTCTACTTAGTTAAAAATCTTCTAAACAAAGTTTTAATTTCAGTATTTTGTGTTATTATAACATAAAATATTTTAATTACAAAAGACAGGTATAGGTAGGTATGTAAGTAGGTACTTTGATAGTGAAGTAAATTTCAACTAACTTTTGTAATAAAGTACTTAGGTATTACTTCTGTAGTTAAATTATTACTTAATCCTTTTTTCGCTATAAGTACCTATCTAACAAAAAAATATATATTCACCTTTCATTATCCTTCGGTAACTTAAAAAAATGATAGATTTTTTGTTTGCTCATTAAGCATCCATCCACGCAACAATTATAGTAGGAACGACGTTTTGCCATTATAATTTATCAAATAGATAGTTAATATACATATATATTATTCTTAAATTACATTAAAACTTTTTCAACTATTTTATACTACAATTAAATATACTAAACAAAAACTATTTACGTAAACAGTTAAAAAAACTTTAACATTCAATCGCCTAGAACGTGCTAGCCCAGACTGCGATCCAAAGAGTATAGTAACTGTCCTATACAGGAAAAAGAGAGCCCACTCGTGCGAAATCTGTCAACCGAGGAGTACTAGCGCCGTCTGGTGTCGTTTCGGCACAATATAGTGAGAATGTGCGTGCGTATACACATGCATCTCTACATACACTATGTCTGCAATTATTACACTTATGTACTAGGATTATCAACAACCAACAGTGAATTAAACATTTGAAACATTTTTAAAGATAACTGCATGGTAACACACAGTCGGTCACAACAGTCGGTTGTTGATAATAATCCTAATACATAAAGTGTGATTCATAATTTGTAAATAGGAATTAACTACGAATTTTTTTAACATGGATGGAATTAAACACAAATAATTAGTATTAGTACATTATTCTATATTTTTGAATTTAAGGGATATAGATAAAGATTTAACCTAGTTTTGACAATACAACACATAAAACTAATATTTTATTCTAATGTTTATATCATTAATAGATTAATAACACAGCTGTCTGCAAAATAGTAAACTTTATTATTTTAATAAATGAATCATAACAAACTTTAACATTACAAAATATTAAGTTAATATAACGGCAAACTTGGCTGTGAGGCAATCTAAGGCTGTAACCACGCTTGGCAAGGGTTTGCAACTGCAGTTATTAGGAAGATCAGTCCATCTGCTGATTTATTTCCCTCTGTTGTCTCTTACGATGACACCACGGATGATAATATGGGTTAGTGGATATTCTTAGATCGCCACTATACGGTAATCTAATATTTTTACAATAAATGATTCATACACAGCTTTGATATAACAAAATATTAAACTAATGTCTAACAATAATTTTCAAAAGACAAAATATGAAAATAACATTTTTACAATAAATGATTCATAAACACTTTGTTAATACAAAATAACAAATATTTTTATAATAACCTCCTCCTCTATTGTATATATAAATGGCCGTCTATAAAATATAACTATATTAAAAAAATACGTGATCAGATAATCAATATATTGATCTTTCTAAAGGGCTAGATATAGCCATTACTTATTAATACCATTATTAATAATACCTTCCCACTTGGTAAAGGCTTACAATATTTATATTAAAATACCCGATACAAGGACTTCTGCTCACTTACATTTTAAAATATGGGAGGCACACGGCCCACACAGGCCAACGCCGTGTGCAGTGAGCGCCAACCAACCAACGCGTTCCGCCCGATGAGGAGCTAGAAGTTGGGACTGGACCGTAGTCCACAGCAAAATAACTGGAAAAAAATAAAGAGGGCTTGGCCCTTGGTATTCATAACAACTTGGACAATAGGAAATATGAAATAATATTTGTATAATTAAATAAATGATTCATCATAACAGCTTCAACAATCGCCCCATAGAAGAGATATTTTGGCAAGTGGGTTGCCAACCGCAGCTTTTAATTTTAGCCGTTATTAGGAAGACATTGCTGTCCATCTTCTGATTTGTTTCCCCTGTCGCCTCTGAAGACACTACATGGATGATAAGGGTGGTGGATATTCTTACTGCGCCACACACAAACTAACATTTTTACAATAAACAATTCATATAACACAGCATTCACAATACAAAGTATGAAACTAATATTTTAACAATAAATGATTCTTAACAGCTTAGACAATACAAATTTTGAAACCAATATTTTTATAATAAGTTATTTCTTAACAGCTTTAACAATACAAAATACAAAATAATATTTTTACAATAAATTATTCTAAACAGCTCTTACAAAACAAATAAAAATAATATTTCACAATAAATGATTCTAAACAGCTCTTACAAAACAAAGAAAAAATAATATTTTTTATAAATGATTCATAAACACAGTTTTGACAATACAAAATATGAAACATATTTTTACAATAAATGATTCTAAACAGCTATAAAAACCTTCGCAAATGTCATCTTTTGGTGATCTTCTCAAATGCTACTTGATTACTTACTCATTTTTTTCTGCAATTGATAGACGAGTCTTAAAATCTTTTATAGTTTTTCTAGACTTCTTTAATTGAAATTTAAGTCTTCTTGTGTGCTTTATAAAACTTATAATTTTTAGAGTAGTATCCGATTTCGTCTGTTTATCTGAAAATTTTAATTTATACATTAGCTTTTCAAATTGAAATTTAAAATGTAGAAATTTACAATAAATGCTAAAATGATTATATTTTAGTATATGATATTCATATACTAGACTATATTTGCTTCCCTACTAAGCAAATTGTTACAAAATATTGTTTGATACTAAAATATAAGGAATTCAATATTTAAATCAGAAAACCTTATAAAAAAGATTAGAGGCCTTTTGTGCTGAAACAGCTAGATTAGTTAATTTAGTCATTTCCATAGCGTAATGTCATATGGAATCTTGCTATGGAGTAACGACTGATATTGAAACTATCTTTGTTTTGCAGAAGGGGCCATAAGAGCGATATATAACTTAGGTCCGAAGAAATTCCTTAAGAACAATTTAAAGAAATAAGTATATTAACTTTGGCCTCTCAGTATATATTTACAAAATTTTATGTATGTTCACAAGAACAAACGTAGTTTTATTAAAAATAGCGATGTACATTCTGTAAATACTAGAAACAAGCACAATTTGGTTATACCAGTTACTCGACTCCAAAGAGCCAGTAATTCCTTAATGGGGCAATGTATACACCAAGACCCACAAAATATGCAGGCCTTATCTATCAAAAGTTTAAAATTTTATTAAGCAAAATTGTTAAACAAAGATTTATTATGCTACTAAAGAGTACATGATTGATAATAACCCCTGGCAATGGGGTGATCACTACCATGCTGTTTCTGCTTTCATACTAATTGTATACAATACTTCAAAAAAAAGTCCTATCGGATTTCTTGCTGGTTCCCCCAGGACAAAGGTTTTTTCGGAACCAGTAGTAATAGTAAAAATTACTTTCAATAAGAATTATGTAAAGAAGAATTACTTGTGAAGATTGTTTCATCACTTTAATTCCTGAATCTTATCCAACCCACCTGTCAAATGTGGCAATTGTTATAAATATCATCCTATGAGGCAATCTATGGGGAAGCCTATATTCAGCAGTGGTTTTTTTATAAAGACATAGATATTTATTCCAACGCTTAAATCTACACACATGACACATTACAATTAAAGAAAAAAAATATTATACTGGATCGAGATGGCAGTAAGTTAGAAAAGGGGGTTTCGAGAAAATGGTAATACACTTAAATAGCTACGTAAAACAGTAGTTAGTTCCATTCTGCCCTTTCGCCACGGTTTCGATTTTTTTATTATTTCATTGCATAGTAAAGGATGTTATTGCTTTTAAAAGCAGCATTTCATATTTTGTTAGAACATGATGAGCAGTATGCATTAAATAGTGGAGAATAAAACAAAATGTACTAACTAACATATTTTATTTATAAAACTTTATCAGAGAGATCAAAATCACATATTGGTTCTTATTATTTGCCATAACAATTCTTAAAAATAGAAAATCAAAAATATACTTTAGCAAAACTTAAAGACTTAATTATAGAGATCAAAATTATAATGTTTATAATTATAGTGTTATTTGGCACAAAATTATTCTCATTAACTTACAACAACATGAAAAGTTTTAATATAAAATTATTTCAAAAGGACTTCTACAAACAACAAAAAATGTCATTCAAAAGCACCTTAATGAAAAATAATACTTAAACATAATTAAGAATCACTGACAAGTACAACTTTTAGAATCAGTGTAAGCTGGGAGATTATACCAACTTATGCTGTTTCAAAAACTAGCCTACATTTTATCACATTCACCGATCGTATCTATTATTATTTAATTAGTGTTAAATTTTCTTTGCTTTATTCCTCGATTGCTAAATTTTCAACATTATTATTAACACAAAATTTTCCCAAAAATGTCTGCAATTAGCAGATTTTACAGACACAGATTTTAAATTATCTTTTTTCTTTTGTCAGTAATGGCTCGTTCAGAAAGTCTAGTACAAGTTAAGGTATTTCTTTTAATTTGAGTATTTTCACTGGTAAAAACTTTACTGGAAGTATTCTCTTTGTGGCAAATTTATACAGAAGCAATACATAATAGTACAGGGCAGAAAATTCACTCTGTAAAATCATTTAAATAAATAGCGACTCTTACATGCATGAGAAAGCACCAGCTTCCAAATAAAAATTAAAAAGAATCATCAAAATCTGTTCACCCAGAAAACAGTTCTAAGGTAAGTTTTTGAAGTTGGTTGAAAAAAAATATCTGACATACTGCTCTCGGTTACCACGGTATAGTAATAAATGATATATCTAATAATTATCTATCTGAAACCATCAGGTTTTTAAGGGAAAAGGGGCAAATGAGCATACAGTTTACCTAATGGTAGGTTAGTAGTTAGTAAAGTAGTTATCAAGTTTATAAATCTCGTAAGAACGTTTTGTACACTTATTATATTGTATAACATATAATATGATTTGTTGCCACCCCAAGTACTCAATTCCAAATTACCACCCTATAGAGATTATAAAATAAACAGTTAAAACAGAATTTAATTACCTCTTTCACCACTCAACTTCTTTTCTACAGGTTGAGGCTGATTTGTATGATCTCTCAGGTATGATTAGCATATATTCTGGGACACAGTAGTTGTGTTCTGTTTCAAGGAAATTTATGTTTTCCTTAAATACTCCTGAAAAATAATGCAATGAAAATCTATAAAAATACAAAGATTATTTATAACACCACAACTATTTATTTATAAATATGCTTGACTTTGAGTGAAGGTCGTGACAAATTATTGATGAGTAGGGTGGATGCCCCTAATACCAGCCACACCCCTAATTCCAGCCTTTTCGACTTTTTACTTTGTAAATAAGATTTCTAGTAGTCTTAACTACAAATATTGTCGTTTAAAAAATTCTTCGTAACTAGAGGAAAGTATATTTCTATTAATACTAATTTTATTATAACTCATAACATGAAAAACATAACAAGGAAAGTGATTCAGGAACATGCTTTGCGGCAGTCAATGGAGGAGGATGTTCAGTAGTGGACTTGTGAAGGGCTGAAATGATGAGGGAGATTCGAAAACTTTAATGATTAAATTATTAGAAATCGATGTGCTACAAATTTTTTAATAATTTGCTTAAATTAATTGTTTAGTGTTACAAGAAAATGAAACTGCTTAAAGCTAAAATACAGTAAGGTAAAGAGTAAAACATTAAAATATAATTTTTTGTCGTCTGTCTTATACATATTCCATGCTTGTGACACAGAGTAAAGAGCTTGTGACATGCATGATTCAAAATTAAAAGTTGTTATGAATTTATTTCTGTGCCCTAAAACTTACCTACAATAGGTACCTATAAAAACTCAAAAGCATAACCCTA
The DNA here is from genome assembly GCA_029286625.1 of Parnassius orleans. NCBI lineage: Eukaryota > Metazoa > Arthropoda > Insecta > Lepidoptera > Papilionidae > Parnassius > Parnassius orleans. Next base: position 112,130 of record JAGSMP010000996.1, on the reverse strand, counting down.
TACTATGCTGGCATTAGGTACACAAAGGACGACATTTGGTACAGGTTGGCTGGAATTTTAGCCATAACGCATTTTTTGCTTATTGTCGTTTTAAAATTGTTCTTGAAATAATGATTGTAAATAAATGTTCATTATGTTTTGGATAAATAACTTATCGATTAAAATAAATGTATAAAAATGTTGAGTGGTAATTAAAATAGCAGAATTTTAAAGTTGAAATTGGCATTAAAAGCTGGTAACAGGGGCATCCACCCTAATTGCACTGACTCTTTGTTTCTGCGAGATGAATTTTATATAATTAGAATAGAATATAAATCATTTTTCCCCCCACATACACATTCAATCAAAGTGACACCTACATACAGTATCTTATTCTACCATTTAAACATATACATGTTAAAAATATATTGTTTTAATTTAAAACTCACCTTCAAGATACAAAGTTGGAACAGCTGTTATGGTTAAATGATGACCTGTAGTTTTGTAATTCGATTCAAAGTGATAATCACATATATTTTTAGTAGTGAAAATTTTCATTGGTTCTATTATATTTCTAATCTATTTCAACTTTCGACATCCAAATATGGAACATGTCAGCCCGCTTTACGGATGAGAAACCTATGCATAAATGCACCTGAAAATGAACATGTTCTATTAGTTTAAGTGTGAAATTGTAATTGCTACTAACGTTTCCACAATTTGTTTTGATTGTTTTAAAAGGTTGACCGCATTCAATGAATTATCAATATATAAGTGATAGGTATTCAAATATTTCTTACCTAATTTGTCGCGCCCAAAACACAAATCTCTTTCGAAATAACAGTAATGAATGGAATGTAACAAAATATTAATATGAACAAAGAAAATTATTAGGTTAACAAACTAAATCTCATGATCGTGATCGCGCTCTAGAAAATGGCGCTGCTGTTGACCATAGCATATCTGTTGACGTTTGCGCCATTTTAATAAAATGCCTTCCATTGAGTCCAAAGCTGCTACGTGGCATTTTGCACCAGCCCATATATGGCAGCAATACTCCATACACGACCGGACTTGCGTTTTATATAAAGTAAGCAGCAGTCCCGGCGTGAAGTATCGCTGCACTTTGCAAGGACTCCTAGCTTCCTTGCAGCTGCTTTTGGCCTTGACTCAATGAACCGCCCGAAGTTCAGATTTGAGGATATTTCAACTCCCAACAACTGAAGGCGATCAGTGTATTCCAGTGATACATTTGGAAATAAGGAGCCAACATGAGCTGGCCTTTTTTGCAGTGAAGAGACAAGCTTATGTTTTGAGGCGTTTAATTTCACAAGATTGGCATCGCCCCATTCGGAGACTGCCTGTAGTGTGAGATTGCTATCGTCTGCATACCCATAGATACCGGCCATAAGCAGCAGGAAGAGAGTTGCGAACGGACCACTGAGGAACTCCGGCGTTAGTCGCTACAGGATCGGATGAGCAGCTATCGACGACGACCCGAGATCGTTCACTCAGTAAGTCCTTTACCCAGTCAATCAGACCAGAGGATAAGCCGTACGCTGGAAGTTTACCCAAAGGCTAGCGTGCCAAACTCTGTCAAAGGCATTCGAGACTGTTCTCGAGTGCTTCGCCCCATACGTGTGTGGCATACGCTAGAAGATCCCCAGCTGACCGATTTCGGAGAAACCCGTATTGCCGGTCACTAAGGAGGTCATTCTGTTCTAGGTATGCCATTAAACGGGCGTTCATATACGCTCCATAATCTTGCAAAATATGGAGGTAATTGATTGGCCGATAATTGGCGGTCGGCACGGCTGCCTGTTTTTGGACAGGCTGCTCGTTGGCCAACTTCCAGGATTTTGGCACTATTCCAGGCCTAAATGAGAGGCGGAACAAGCGTATCAGCACAGGAGACAACTGAGGTGCACAAGCTTTAGAACTATAGCTAGTATACCATCTGGTTCACTAGCTTTATTCACGTCTAGACACCGCAAGGTTTTAAGAACCTCCTTATTTGTGATACGAACATCCGACATAGAGGTCCTGCAGTGAGGTAATTTAGGTGAAACGTTGTTGCCACTGTCCAGACGTGAATTGTAGAGAAGAGAGACGCGAACAAGTCCGCTTTCTTTTAGTCTCGACCTATTCCTACCTACCGACCTACCTCGACTTATCTATGGGCAAAGCCTATGTTTAGCAGGTGAACCTTGATAGGCTGTAACTATGATGATGACGATGAAGGACGAGAAATGAGCCTATAGATCTACTAAGATGGAATGCTTCGGTAGTTGTAAAAGGGTTTCCGGTTCCTACACTCGAAACAGAGCAGCGTTGCTGTTATTTCACGCTGGTACATTTTGTAAGAGCGTGGTTCTTTCCTCGTCAAGCTGACCCATTCGTGCTACAACCATAGCTGCATTGTGTCACAATAATGCTTCGGATATGGTTTTGGTTATCAAGGTGTCTATAAAAGACGCCTACATGATTGATTGATATAAAACAAAAGTAACAGAGTTTTCGATGTCATGCTTATATGCTCACCTTTTTAGTTATATGTCAATTTTTTATTAAACCTTATTCTAGCTCCACATAGGAATAGGAAAGGCATTTCCTGGAATTATTTGCCATTCCATATAAATTAAAAACCGTTTTCTAAACAAGTTTTGATTGGAATAAATAATAATTTAAAATTACCAGTATGTTTAACTATCATAGTTTTATATTTGATATAGTCGTTTTAAGATAAGATTAAAAACAATTAATTATTAAAACTATTACAGGAACATGGACACTACTTCGGGGAGCGACTACGAGAATTCGATCTAAGTCATCTGAGATTATTAAGGACCTCACTGAAATAGCTTAGCGATTTCTAATGAAGTAATTACATACTTGCTGAGTGGGTGGAAGAATACATCCATACCTTATCTTAAACTACAATTTTACTCAGTCCGCACGTAACAATAGTGACCTGTCGCGACTTCGTCGACTTCTTTCTCGTGCGTTTTGGCTACGGCTTCTTCAAATGAACGTATGTAAAGTGGAGCCGCTTCTCATGGAGATCCTTAAAACATTTCTCGCATACCTCACACATAATGGTTTCAAGCCGGTGTGGATCTGAGATATTCGTTGATTTTTTTAAATAGAATAAGGGTGACATACGAGCACATAGTCCACCTGATGGTAAGTGAATGTTGGCCCATTGACATCTGTTAATCCTTATCCTCAATTAAGAAATAAAATGCAGATGATGTGTCACCTGATTACTGAGATAGAATGTTACCAGTAAAAGTGTCTCCGGTTCTCTACTCTATATGCTATTTTATGCTGGTATTCTGTGAGAGCGTGGTACTATAAGCCAATCCACACCCCATATCGTCTTGCGAGTGTATTGAGAGGTGACAGAGGAATATGAAACAGAAGATAGACATCATAGCATCTTCCTGATAACAACTCAATATTATAAAAACTATGAATATGGAGATGAGACCGTGTAGTGGCGGTGTTAGAATATCTACTACCCTATATCGTCCCGTGGGTGTCGTAAGAAGCGACAAAGGGAAACAAACTAGGACATGGGCAGCAATTCCGGAATTATAACTGAAAATAATAAAAATCCACCTGCATGGCAACTATGGCAAATATGGCGAAATCCATCAGGGAAGCCTATGTTCAACAGAGGACTTTTAAAGGTTGTAACGGTAATGATAAACGTCGAAACGAAAAAATAAAAACATAAACTATCATTTAAGTTTAAAAAACATAAAGGTCTAGTCTGTTTCCACTAATCTTCCATTCGGTATTTTGAATTAGTTGTTTGAATAAATGCAGTTTCAATGAGCACATAAGGCACGGAAAGGTTTTCTACTCGTTCTATAACACGTAAAAATTCAAAATAGATTTTTTATCTGATACACTTTTATATTTATATAAAACACGTTTACATAATATTGTACATATTTTACCAGATAGCTTACGAAAAAGGTTTTGCTCCGTATGTATTTTCATACCAAATCACTTTTTATAATACATCTGTATTCACAGATATTACACGAAAAAGGTTTTTCACCGGTATGTATTTTCATATGTGTTTGCAAACGACTCTTTGCAATACATCTATATTCACAGATATTACACGAAAAAGGTTTTTCACCGGTGTGTATTTTCATATGTGTTTGCAAATTACTTTTTGTACTACATCTATATTCACAGATATTACACGAAAAAGGTTTTTCTCCAGTATGAATTTTCATATGTGTTTCCAAACTAATTTTTGAAATACATCTATATTCACAGATATTACACGAAAAAGGTTTTTCTCCGGTATGTATTTTCATATGGCATCGCAAATAACTTTTTCTAATACATCTATATGCACATATATTACACGAAAAAGGTTTTTCTCCAGTATGTATTTTCATATGTGCTTGCAAATGACTCTTTGTAATACATCTATATTCACATATATTACACGAAAAAGGTTTTTCACCGGTGTGTATTTTCATATGTGTTAACAAATTACTTTTTGTACTACATCTATATTCACAGATATTACACGAAAAAGGTTTTTCTCCAGTATGTATTTTCATATGTGTTTGCAAACGACTCTTTATAGTACATTTATATCCACAGATATTACACGGGTTTTCCGCCTGTATTATCATATGTGCTTGCAAATGAATTTTTCTATTACATCTAAATTCACATATATTACACGAAAAAGGTTTTTCTCCGGCGTGTAGTTTCATATGCCTTTGCAACACACTTTTTTTAATACATTTATATTCACAATTATTACAACAGTACATTTGTTTAGCGACGTGTGCTTTAATATGTGTCAAAATGCGGCGTTTATGAGACGTTTTAAATTCGCAAATATCACAGTTAAATATATCCATTAGTTGTGGTACTGGAGTTTGTTCAACTTGTGTCCGAACTGCAGTAGTGTCTGAGTTCTTTTGCGTCTTATGACTGTATGAAATGTGTTTGGCGAGAATGTCTTTTGTTGAAAATTTTTTACTACAACCATCACATTCAAAAATGTATTTTGTTGATGCCCTAGACGTTTTTTTCGTAAGTATATTTACAGTCTTTTGTTTCAAAATTTTCTTTTTCATAATTTTTGCAGGATGCTTTCCTTTTTTATGAATTGATTGATTATCTTTTTTCACTTTAGGGTTTAATTTAGTACAAGAGCATTCAAATTCGAGGTTTTCTTTACGTACTACGTTTATGTTACTATCAGTAGAATTTGATTTAATCTTCTTCTCAGACGGTTCTGAAAAATTATTTGTCGGTGTGATGTACTGTTCTAAGTACACACGAATTAAACATTTTATTTATTGTAAGACATTGCATCTTTATTGTAAGACACCATAAACGGTTTACAATGGGCGTAGTTTATGCCTTATGGCATTCTCTACCAGTTAACCCAGGGAGAAATAAAGAAATTATAGTATTTTACATAATTATACTAAATAACGTTACTAGATATAAAGTATTTTAACCAATTACTCCGAATGATGTCTCTCATATTTATTTTTGGAGGGAAAGAATGGTTCTTCCGACCATATTATAATTACATTAATCTAATAATCCCTGTTTCGAATTCCATACAGATCTAGTGTTATACACACAGTACAGTCGAAGTTGGCATGTAAGTGCGGCATAAGAGAATTCATCATCATATTTTGTCCCGTGGGTTTCGTAAGAGGCGATGGGTTTGCCAGAAAAATCTGATGGCGTCCGACAGATGGCGGTATAACCACCTCGTTTACTTCAGATGTATTATCCAAACCGGCAACAACAACGGGCACCTCTGGCAATGTTACCTACATTGCCAGAGGTGCCCACGTCTGGTTCTGTAATCGTCAGTCCTATGCCGAGCATGACGACTGAGGCAAATCCTCCCTACACCGAGATAGAGGAATTATTTGTAGGCCATACAAAGATTCAAAACAAGCCCTAGTAACTCAGGGGCTAGGAAGTTGGCGTGAAATTTCACAGTACGCTAGCAACCCAGGTTCGTTCTCCACGGGCACCCATAAAATTGTTAATTTTGTATATATATATAGATCAAGTTCACCCGTACTTTTTTGTACTGCAGCCATAAACCAGTTACATTATGACACTACCACGTTTAATATCTGATTATAGGTTATAAAATATTATTATAATGAAACAGTTGCGTATTGCTTCCCATCGGCAATGGATACAAAATCGCTTGGCAGTACAGTTAATGTAATTTTCATCACAGTTCATTCCTGGGTATATGCCTCTTTAAACATAATAAAAAAAATATAAGAAAAAAAGTCGCATGTTTAACAAAAACTATCGACCAACTTTGCGATATATTGAAGATGGGCCAAATTAAGAGTACCCATATGGAAGTGAAGGAGGCGAGAGAGGTGTCAGGATCGTGCCAAATGAAAGCCCGTCGTCCCTGCCTACCCTCTGGTGTATTATTTGTTTAAATAATGCTTAGCAGCGCAAAAGTTCGTGATCGTATTCGTGTCAATTAAGCCAAACTTTTTTCGTCTGTGGTAAAAGGACTATAGAAATATCAGAAAATGTTCCGGCTCCCAAATGATGGAGTAATACAATCTTATTTAAGTCAGGGTAGAATATCTAGACCAGCGTCATATGGTCATAAATGCAATATGTCTGGTACTGCGACCGTCAATGCCAAGTGTGACGATTGAGGCTAAACCTCCTTACAATAGGAGAGGCCCATGTCAGACATTGGACTTTTATGGGGTAATAAAGTATAAACAAAATAAATATACGTCATCCCGAAATAGTCGTCCATTGCAATTTCGAGCGTCAACCCAGGATAGGTACGCTAAATGCTTGCGCTTTTCAGCTTGGGCGCGTTCAGTATTAAACCATAGGCGAGCTTTGCTGCGGTGGAAGCGTCAGAAAGCTCCATAGCTTGACGCAACACATAGGTTATCGCATTCGCGCAGCTCCACGGATCCGCAGAAGAGAAACAGACCACCCGCCAAGGATATGATGCAAAAAGTTTCGCATCTCATTCAAATCAACTGACTTATACCATATTCGTCAAATACCTTGGGACTCGTAATCAGGTGGAGAATATGACGATACAGATTTCATCAGACAGTGGTCAGATGTACCCAAAGGGAGGTAACCTGCACTTCATACCTGTCTGGTTCGGTAGTCAGCAGAAGGTCCAAACAATTAGCTGTCTACAACGGTACCCTAGTCGCTTTTACCAGCTGGGAAAGACCTAGCGTCAAGGCAAAATTCACGTTTCTTCCAGCATGGTCAGTCTTCTGGTATGCGAACAGCCTGTCTTGGTGACAGGCATTAAAACCCCAGAAAGACCAGCTGTACAGTACAATACCGAGGCCACATCAGTAGACTTACTAAGATGATCAAATAATTGTGTTGTTTTGGTCGTCGCTTTGCGACACGGGCATTAAGGATTTTATCAATACCTGTATTATAAATATATCACACATATTGTCGAAAGAGGGGTCTTCAGGGTGACGGAGACGCTGGAAGCAGATGTCATTGCAGATGTACACACATACAGCACGTAGATGGAATTTGTGCTCCAGGAGAAACCAGGATAGTCAAGGTACGCCGCATTAATGGACATCCAATTTGGGTCTCCGTCAAGAAAAGTAGTGGCTTCAGTCTCAAAATGGTTATGGACTGCTGCTGAGATTAGAGTGCAATCCTCTAATATTAATGAGATGCACTTTTAATGAGAGGACTTGCACCGCTGTTTAGCCATACTTTTCTCTTTAAGCACCATGCTTCGGATCCTGCTACCCTCCACAAAAGCACCCGACACAGCAACAACTGACGCTTCGCACCCGGTTCACATACAACGCTATTGTTCAGACCCATTTTCCATATGGCTTCACCAAGCATCATGCCGGAACACGACAACGTCGTTTGCCCACAAGACTGCATTGGTGGGTGGTAACTGAAAAGCCAGCGGCCGAAACTCACCGGAATTGGTGCTGCCTGTTTAGCCTACTCGTTTGTCACCCTTATTTAAAAAAGGAGACATTTAGTTTTTTTAAATAAGGGAAGGGATAAAAATTTAATTTAGTTCTGATACCAATCGAATCATTGAGATAGTACGTTATACTTCAATGAATCGGATACGATCGTGGTGAAATCCCAAGCCATACTCCGCACGCCCCGCTGATGCCTAGGTATTATTAAAAAAATTAAAGTTATAGAGAAATTTTAGTGGGAGCAATGTCACAACTCTGTTGCGAGAACTTCACCGCCGGCGGACTGTTTTATCGTTAAAATAAGTTTGAAGTGGATTTTGGTACGTAAAAGTAAAGAACTTTTTTATGGAAGAGGAGGCCAATGGGTATACGGCTCACGAATTGCAGGTGTGTTGCCGGCCTTTTAGAAGACCGGTTTTAACGGTGGTAGAGCCACGCAGCAGCTTTGCTGTTGCACGTATGGGAGGCTCGAGCCGGGTTAGTACCACGACCTCACAGAATACCGGCGTGAAGTGAAGCTCTGCTTTTGCGTTTCGTCTGGTGAGTGCAGGTGACGGAGGCCCATTCCCATCAACATGGTAGCGGAATTAAATTTAGACTACCCCAGGAGGCCAGCACCCTGGAGAACTCGCTGAGCATCCACGACCATGCTACCCACTCCTGAGCGTGGTGCTCAGGCTGCCCGCGTATTCTGGGGGCAAAATTCGCCAAAACAATAACTGCTCAGGGCAAACTGAGCAACAAGACCAAGGCGACCCCTGCCGCGCTATCCGTGGATTTATGCAACATCAGGGACTTCACTCGAACCTAAACGCCGTCCACTACCATCTCGAGACGGCGAAGCCGGCCTTGCTCTTTCTGACCGAGACGCAGGTGTCCTCTCCGGCTGATACTGTATCTCCCCACCGGGGTACAAATTGGAACACCTGTGCCTCGGGCTGGAGTTTGCGTATACGTCAGAGAGGACATCTGTTCTCGACGCCTCGGCAGTCTTGAAGGTTCGGACCTGTCCATCTTTGGCTACGCGTAGATAGCGACGACCATCCGCGCGTCTACGGGTGCCTCTATAGGTCCCATAGCGGTAATGCCGAAACAGACCGACTCATCGACCACGTCCAAATGGCTACAGATTCCTTGCTACAACAGGTCCCATCCGCAGAGATCGTGATCCTTGGATTTAACGCCCACGCCGAATGGCTTGGTTCGTTTAACCGATCATGCGGGAGATCTGTTTATGACTTTGCCTTGGCATATGGTGACACAGCTGGTTACTTCGCCTACGCGGATTCCAGATGTGAAGGATCATACACCTTCCCTGTTGGACCTTCTGCTGACCTCTCATCCGGACGGATATCAGGTTTCCGTCGATGCCCTCTCGGCTCTTCGGACCATTGTCTGATCCAGGTGTGGTGCCACTCACGCTCCCTCGCGGTTGCGTTCTGCAGGTTGCCGCCGTGTTTGGCATTACAGGTCGGCGGATTGGGACGGAATGCGGTCTTTCTTTGCATCCTACCCATGGGGGCGGGTTTGCTTCTCGCCGGATGATCCCAGCGCTGTTGCTGACTCTGTCACTGATGTGGTGTTACAGGAATGGAACTATTTATTCCATCATCTGGTACCCATCGGAGGCAGATCGCAGCCTTGGTTTGGTCGCTCCTGTAAGACTGCATTACGCAGTAAGCAGGGTGCTATCAGGCCTGGGCTGAGGCTTCGGCGGCTCGGGATGTAAACACCAGCATGCAAAAAATATAACTTCGCCTCCAGGTCCTTCAAAGTGTTGCCAAGGCAAAGTCAAACACATAGCAGAAATTGGCGAGAAACTAGTTCGCCTTCCTTCGGGAACCCGTGCATTCTGGTCTCTCGCCAAGGCTGTCCAAGGAATTTCTGTAAGCCATCACTACCATCTCTGCAGGAGGACGACTCACTGGCCCGCGCCGCAAAGCCGACCTTTAGGCTCACTGCGTCCAACTCGACTCTTAATGACGGGAGAACACACCGCCGGCCATCCCGCGGTGTGAGTGCTCCATGCCGGATGTTCGGTTCTCACAGCGCTCGGTTCGCAAGCACTCCTCTCCTGGACATCCACAAGTCAGTGGGCCTGACGGAATCCCCTTGTGCTGAGGACGTGTGCTCGGAGTTGGCACGGTTCTATGCGTCTTTGCTCCTACTCCCTAGGCGTAGTCCCGAAATCATGGAGACAGCTTTTCCAACCGATCCTAAAAAGGCGACCGCTCAGACCCGTCCAACTGGGCCTATCGCCATCACCCCTGTTCTCCAAAATAATGGAATCCATTATAAACTGCCAGCTCATGCGGTACCTTGAGGATCACCAGCTGATTAGTGACCGCCAATACGGTTTTCGTCGGGGTCGATCAGCTGGTGATCTTCTCTACCTGACTCATAGATGGCAGGCAGTAGAGTCAAGGGAGGCATTGGCGTTAGTTTGGACATTGCGAAGGCTTTCGATCGGGTTTGGCACAAAGCGCTTTACAAAGCTCCTTCCTATGGGCTTCTGAGAAATTGCAATTGGATCACCAGCTTTCTTGCAGATCGGACATCAAGGTCGTTGTAGACGGTGCATGCTCCGACTACAAACTCTAATAACGCTGGTGTTCCACAGGCTGCGTGCTATCACCAACGCTGTTTCTTCTGCATATCAATGATATGTTGCAAACCGGTAGCATTCATTGCTATGCGGATGATAGCACTGGTGATGCTCTATACGCCGGCCGTGCGAATATTTCTCGGAAAACGTCGGATACCGGAACAAACTTGTGTGAAGTCGAGTCTTTGCTGAACAAAGTCTCGGATTGGGGCGACTAAATCTAGTCCAGTTTAATCCCCAGAAGACACAAGTTTGCGCGTTTCCATAAAGAACCCTTTGTCGTATCTCCTCAGTTTCAAGGCCTCCTTGTTCCCTCAGCCAGTATCGGAATCCTCGGCGTCGACATATCGAGTGACGTGCAGTTTCGCGGTCACTTGGAAGAAGGCCAAATTGGCCTCTAAAAGCTTGGCGTGCTCAGCAGAGCGGACAGTATTTCATGCCGGCACAACGCCTGCAACTTTACAAGGCGGGTTCGGCCTCACATGGAATACTGTTCCCATCTGGGCTGGGGCTCCCCAGTGCCAGCTCCTTCCTTGACCGCATCCAGCGCAGAGCGGCTCGAATCGTCGACGACCGTGTCGCTTCCGATCGGCTCGATTCATTGGCGCTGCGAAGAGATGTTGCATCTCTTTGCATCTTTCGCATTTACCACGGGAGTGCTCTGAAATTGTTCGGATTAATCCCAGCCGCCAAATTTCACGAACGCACATCGCGGCAGAACTCCCGATACCATCCACACCATCTGGATGATTGGCGGTCCACCACTGTGCGATTTAGAAGATGTTTTCTTCCTCGCACAACTTCTGCCATGGAATAGTTTACCACCAGCGATTTTTCCGGACCGATACGACTTAGGGACCTTCAAGAAAAGAGCCTACTCCTTTTAAAGGCCGGCAACGCATCTGCAATTCCCCTGGTTCCCCTGGTGTTGCAGTTGTTCATGGGCGGCGGTAGTCACCATCAGGTGAGCCGCATGCTCGTTTGCCCCTCTCCTATAAAAAAAAAAACCGATACGGTTTTACAAAGACTCGATTTCAGACACCAGTATGTTTCAGCACTCGACGACGTGTTCCAGAGAAATATTAGCACGGCTGGTGTATAAAGTATCGCCAATGCTATCGTCTGCATAACAATGAATGTTACGAGTATGTCACATATCATTGACATGCAGAAGGAACAGTGTAGGCGATATCACACAGCCTTGTGGAACACCAGCATTCACAGGCTTGGAGCCGGATCATGCACCGTCGACTACGACCTTAATACTCCGATTTGTAAGAAAACTGGTGACCCAATTGCATAATTTCTCAGGAAGCTCATAAGAGGAAGCTTCGAAAGAAGCGCTACCAAACAAACTCGAAAGGCCTTCGCTGTGTCCAAACTACGCGGGGCCTTCCAAAGGTGACAAACGAGCCCACAGTCCACCTGATGGTAAGTGGTCGCTGTGTTGAACATCTACATCTATCTTCGTTTGCGAATTAAAATGCAGATGCGTTGTCAGCCGTGAGGACTAAAATAGAATGCCTCTTTTACAGTAAAAGGGTCTCTTGCAATAGATTCTGCTGGGCTTGCAGCTGCCTCTGCCGTTCGCTCAGGAGTATTGAGGAGTAGGAGTTCAGCCAGGCCGGAGCAGCGTAGGTAATCTTAGGTCTTATATACAATTTATAGATTTTCAATTTGGTTTTATTGAGAGCTTGGATGCCAGGACAGGACAGAGCATCGCCCGCGCACATCTGGTATTGTGGAAGATGATGTCGACGTGCACAGTCATCCTCATTTCTCGTACGCAATCTCCTGACCTCTTAGCGTAAACGGGTGCGGGAAATTCCTGTAGCAGCGGGTGAGAAGAGCGGTCGTCTTTCCAACATTGAGGCCATCTTCCACTCATCCAGCCATGGTGGCAAGGTCCAGCAGACGCTGCATCCTGGCAGTGGCTATATGGGCTATTCTGGACGATGTAGTAGGCGCTATCGTCCGCATATAGAGCCAGCTCTACATCGTCCTCCCATTCGCGCAGGTGTCCTGCCAGGGTTGTGATGTCGTTGGTGTAAGCCGCGTACCGGATCAGCGACAGACAGCTGCCCTGTGGCACGCCGGTTCTTATAAGTCTCACTGCAGACTCGGCGTCCTCCACACAGACGTAGAACTTCCTATCTGCAAGGAATGACGCCACTAGCCGCAACATAGCAGGAGGGACACTTGTTTGCTTCCAATTTATAGTGTTGATGCCACACACACCCTGTCGAACGCCTTTTCTGTGTGAAAGACGCCCAACGATGTGCGGCCGCGGTTGTGCTCGGCTGCAGGTAGTGCAGCACCCTGGTCAGCTGTGTTGCTGGTGGTCCTCCTGAATCCGTGTCCGCCCGAAGTTGTATGCACGGGCGGACGCTATAACAGCAATCTTTCAAACAGGTTTAGCTATGTGCGGTAGCAGCGTGATCGGCCTATAGGCTGCTCTACGCCTGTCCTTTGCTTCGCCTGTCACTTTGCCGATTTTCCAGTCCTCCGGGAAGTGGGATGTCCGCAGTATTTCATTGTAGAGTCGACCTATCTCTACAAGTGATCTGTTGTTGCTGCAGCTGTCGGGTGCAGCGTTCGTTATCCGTCATGCTCCGGCGCCTTCCTCGGTTGCAGGCGGGTTGTTGTCCCCGCAGTTCAGCGGGGAGATGAACCACTCTCCTGCAAGCGGTGGCGCGGGCGACGACAGGAATTCCCGTACGCTCTCTTTCGGGCATGAAGCTCCATGAACTCCCTTGCTGGGTTCTGCATAAATTGCTCCTCGAGTGCTCTACTAGGATATCCGCTCTACCTTTGGCCTCGTAACATCATTCGCCCGCGTTGTTTGTCAGCGGGCAAACGCGGTCTAGATTTTGTTAACTGTCGGTTCAATTTGTGGAGCGACGCATCCTGCTCTTCCGCTTTCCAGATGCGCCGCTCCCAGACGCCTCTCCTCTTGTGGGCCTGGATTGCAACCGACAGTTCGTCCGTTAGCTTGTTTAGCTTTGCTTTGATTCTCGGTCAGTGAGTACGCGCCCAGAGCTTCAGCGCTCTTTTATGTTTGCTGCACACGTATCTCTCGCGGCAGCTCTTCTTTTCTTTCGGTTAGTGGGACGATCGTAGGGGCCGCGTAGAGGGCTTTGATCGTCTTAGTTATTCTGGTTACAGCGGCCTCTGTCGTCCGCAGAGTTTATTTGTGTGGTCTGGAGGTCTCTCCTGATGATCTGAGATGTTTTGGTAGAGCCTCCTGTTAATCTTGGTTTTAGCCTGGGCGGCGTAGACACCGCCTTGAGGCCCCAAGGGTATTGAGATCGGGAGGTGCTGAGAATTGAGGTCACAGCACCTCTACCAATACCGGGCAGTTGACATTCTTACCACCCAAGATGTCCGGATGATGTCCACATCCGGACATCTGGCATCTAGGGACGTGATAGTTCTCAGGACCCAAACGTCGTAGTTGTTATTTTCTGCGTCTTCGCATAGTTCTCAACTCGGCGGGTTGATCACTCTGATCCCCAGGCCGGATGTTTTGCGTTTAGGTCCCCGCGACGATGGTAGGTGCGCCTTCCATTACCGTCCGGATGTCTGAGAAACAAAATGGAGTCCCTAGCGGGCGGTACGCTGCAAAGATCCATAGTTCCTCGCCTGCCGCCTCCATTTTTAAGCCGATAGAGCACATCGATTGGTAGTCTGGCAGGTCTAGCTCTTGATGGACGATGTCCTCCCTCCTCACTAGAACTGCTGTGGTGTTTATAGGCGGTCCTTGAGGATTGACCTCGTCCCGCCTGTAGATGTGGTAATTTGGCAGCTTCAGATGCGTAGATGGTCTGAACTTAGTCTCTCCCAGCAAGATCACCTGGATGTCCTATTGCTGTGCGACTGTACGGAGTTCATGGATCTCGATCTCGTAACCGCTAGGGTTGGGATAGAGGTAACGGCCTGAGGAGGAGGCTGTTCCTTATTCTTTTTCCGCCTCACCCGCTTCCTCTTCTTTGAGGCTGACGCTCTGTAGCGTCATTAGCGGGGCTGGAGTCGCCCGGTGGTTGCCCTGATCGGTGCGGGTTCCACCGTTTCCATTGGCCAATTTAAACGATACATTGTCGTCTGCATGTGCTATTTAGTTAACACAGCAGATCTCGCCCGGCATATCCCTTTACCGGACCTCGCGGTGCATCACTATGCACCGGTCGTGGAGACGTTATGGCGTTGTTAGTCAATTTTTCAAAAGTTCGGGGTTCGGTTCCCGGTCACTTTTGTTCGAAAATTTTTCCAGATTTGTGTTGGTCGTCTTGTATGGCCTACATAGAAGCTGCAGGCCAATACGGTGGTTTAATCGGCCTATTCAGGCGGCGGTTCCGTTTATAGCTGAATTGTCCTATGGACGTCTGAGTTGGCCTGTCTGCGGCATTGTGGGTTATTATTCGACTCTAATCGCTATAGAGAGGATTCTCTTGGTAGAGGTCGCCCGTCCGGTGGCCGAGCATG
The DNA here is from genome assembly GCA_029286625.1 of Parnassius orleans. Classification (NCBI taxonomy): domain Eukaryota; kingdom Metazoa; phylum Arthropoda; class Insecta; order Lepidoptera; family Papilionidae; genus Parnassius; species Parnassius orleans. The sequence goes on along the minus strand of JAGSMP010000996.1, from coordinate 97,070 downwards.
TAGAGGTGCTAAGTTGTTTAGAAATCATGTGGCCCGTTGTCTGCTCGGTCAATAAACCGCGCGCCAGACGGGCCACGAATTCCTGGATGCTTTCTATCCTTAGGTTGGCCGCGATGACGTCATTCCGGACGTAAGACCTGCACCGACGATAGTTCGTAATGAGTAATTCTGCTGAACCTGTAGCCGCTGCCTCTGCCGTTCGCTTAGAGTGCGTACCAGGCCGAGCGGCGTAGGTAATCTTTTTTCTGATGTACATTTTATATTTTATTTTGGTCTTGATGAGAGCTTGGATGCCAGGACTGGACGGCATCGCCCGCGCACATCTGGCATTGCGGACGACGATGTCGACGTGCGCGGTCATGCGCAGCATCCTATCTATCCGGCATCCAAGGTAGGTCACGGCTTTTCGTACGCAATCTCCTGGCCTCTTAGCGTCAACGGGGCGGAAAGTTTCTATATCGGCGGGGAGAGAGCCGTCTCCCAACATTTACGGCCATCCTCCACTCATCCAGCCACGGTGGCAGTAGGTCCAGCAGGCGCTGCATTTTGGCGGCGGCGAGATGGGCTCTTCTGGATGAGGTGAAGTAGGCGCTATCGTCCGCATAGCGCCAGCTCTACATCGTCCTCCCATTCGCGTAGGTGTCCTGCCAGTGTAGGAATGTCATTTGTATACGCCGCGTACAGTATCGGCGAAAGACAGCTGCCTGTGGTACGCCAGCTCTTATGGGTTTTACTGCGGATTCGGCATCTTCGACACAGACAGACGGCTCCGGTCGGCTAGAAATGACGCCACTAGCCGCAGCATAGCCGGAGGGACACTCGTCTGTTGTGTCATCTTGTAGAGTAGGCCAGTGCCACACCCTGTCGAACGCCTTCTCGATATCGAGGAAGACGCCAAACGATGTGCGATCCGATTATGTTCGGCCGCCAGGTGGTGCAGCACTCTGGACAGCTATGTTGCTGTGGGTGCCCGCTCCTAAAACCGTGTTGCTCCGCCCGAAGTTGTATGCACGGGCGGATTCTTCTTAGTGTAATTCTTTCGAATAGTTTGGCTATGTGCGACAGCAGCGTTATAGGTCTATAACTAGCTGCTCTACGCCTGTCCTTCCCGGGTTTCGGCAGAACTATGACCTTGCCGATTTTCCAGTCCTCCGGGAAGTGTGAAGTCCGCAGTATGCCATTGTAGAGTCGTCCTAGCTCTACAATGGCTCTGACAGCCAGTGCAGCGTTCGCAGCGTTTGGTGTGCCCAGCGCCTTCCTCGGTTGCAGGCAGGTTACTGTCCTCCGCAGTTCAGCGGGGAGATGAACCACTCTCCTGCAAGCGGGGCCTAATTAAACGGCTCCGGAATCGCTTACGTACTGCGAAGCTTTACCATAAAGTAAGTCACTTGCCATTGCCCGTACTTGCCTCTTTATTGTGAACTATTTTCACTATCAAAATATCATATTTTACAATTTTTACAATACACGTGTGTCATACATGATTGGATAGGTAATTTAATTATCTATTAGATCATTACAAAGGTTTTTTAATAAGTTAAAGGTTTAAAAAGTTATTAATGAAAATATCGTAAATTTTACACTAACTATTTTCACTATTAAAATATCATATTTTACAATTATTTCTTATATTTACGAACACTACATTGAATAAAACTATTTTTTTTTTTGTTTTATTTAAACATTCCAACGTTGGTGTCCCCCCCATGACCATGGGTGCTGTAAAGCACCCGAAAAGTCGGGAATTAAATAGTAAATTAACGCATAAACTCATATCATTTCAATATTTTCCATTTTTTACATACATGGCGCGTTGGATGGAATTTAATTATCTATTAGAGCATTACAAAGGTTTTTAATAAGTTAAAGGTTTAAAACTTATTAATGAAAATATCGTAAATTTTACACTATTTTGGGTGCATCGATTATTTAACTTAACTATTTATAGGACATGAAATACACCACGCGAAATATTCTTTTATTTTCTTAAACTATTAACCTTAATCTAATTAAATAATATGTTTTCATTTCTTTAGAAGCATACAAAATATTTTCATTATTCTTGAGTCTTACGCTACACAATACCCGACTGCTGTACCGTACGTAGGCGGCTGTCCTTGGCGACCTTATTGTCCTTACAGATTGGCTATCTCTTGTTTGAAGGATCTTCTTGTATGAAATGTATCAAGTGTTTCGGCCTCTCTGATGAATTCGGGCTCAGTGTGATGTATTTTTTATCATCTATTTTACTCGATCAGGAGGTTGTGCGACATGTCGCGGATTATTGCGATTTCCTCCAGTCGGGATCCTGTTCTTTAGTCTTTCTAGTCCTCTTTTCGTTTTTTCTTCTCAGTATGTTCGGACGACGTGGGTCTTTCGGTTGGCTATGCTGACGGTTCTTCATACAAGAATGATGGGCCGCTGTACACCTCGTGATTAGGTTGAAGTTCGGTGGTACGTCCTTTGTGGCGATGTCAGCGATGTTCAATTTGGTGAGCACACAGCGCCAGTCTTCCACCTAATGTGTTCCTCGATTGCTGCTATGCAGTGGGCGACGAAAGGTTTGCAAGTTCTGGACCCTTTTGATCAGGTCAGCACTGTCTTGCTGTCAGCCCAATAGATGACCGCTTCGGGCTTCACGCGTTGCTCTTGGATGACGGCGGCGGCTGCGACCTCTCATCACGGCTGCTGCAACTCGAGGCGAGGTACGGACGTCACTTTGGTGAAGCTACCTTCGCCTTGGCCATGATGAGGCTCACGTGCACTGCCTTGTCCTCCAGTAGACCCGTTGGCTCTCACTGGACTCACACTTTTCACTCTCACCTTTTTGTGTCTGTCGCGTACTTCCTTTGATATTCGTGTTGCCTCTTCCAAAGAGTGGAAAATGTCGAGATACTCGTACATATAGTGGTTTTGGACGATGGCCTCTACGGCTTCTGGATGCTCTTCTATATGTTTCTTAGCGTTCCAGTTCTTGGCGAATATGGCTGTGCAGGGTGAACTAGCTGCACTGAAGATGATCGACGTCATTCTGTATTCTTGTGGAGCTCCATCGCGTCGATCTCCTCTCCAGAGATATCTTAAGGCGTCTCTGTCTTCGGATCTGACTTTTGCATTAAACATTTCTGCTATGTGCGCGGAGACGGCGATACTGTGACGGCGAAAACGCATCATGACCCCTGCCTGGTAGTGACTGCAGTAGATCTGGAACCGTGAGCAGAAAGTCATTTAATGCCATCCACTTCGTTTTGGCTGCGGCATCGTGCACTATACGAAACTTCGCTGGCTTCAACGGGTTGTGGACGTCGAAGTGGGGCAGGCACCATGTCCTTCCTGGTGTGTTCGTTTTCAGCGCTATCTCGGCGTATCCCTTTTGTACGAGGGAATTCATTTGTTTATTATATTTTCTCTTTAGATCTTCGTCTTGATCTAATTTCTTTTCGATGGAAGCGAGCCTCTTGATTGCTGTTTCATAATTGCCAGGCATCTAGACATCCCTTTTCTTTCAGAGGTGCTGTTTCTATGTGCCCGTCTTGTAACTGACGGTGCTGCTATTAGTATGTCTTCAGCTCTCTTTTCTGGATAGTCTGGCTTTTGGGTTGATGATGAGATTCTAGCGCGAAATATTCTCGGAGTTATTCTCCTCGCTCGTGGTCAGCTCATTGGCCATGTGGATGCGCTGATGCAGGACTTTAGTGTGTGCCTCATGTAGCACATCCTAGTTCGGTGAGCAGGGCGATCGGCTGGTGCGATGGACCTCTGCGAACTTGAGGGGCTAGCAGAAATCTCCAGTGTCCTTTCCTATCAGGATCCTCGGGTTGCCAGTCATATGTCAGCTGCTCCTTTAGGTCTTCCAGAAATTATTTTGAGGTAGGCTTGAGGCTTCGATATAGCAAATGAGTTGGCCACAGTTTCTTGTGGTTTCTTTTCTGTAACTCTTCTCCTTTCTTTCATAGTGGAGAAGTCGGTTTGTGTCATGGTGCATCCTTCTATACCACACTTGATGGCCTTGCATCTGTGTGTTTGGTTATGAGCGTAGGCAGCGAAACATAAAATTATTTTTCTTCGCGAGTTCCCTTTTGTTAACATCTGCTTCTTTAAATTTGTTTGCAGTCGGATCCCTAGTGACCTTTTCACATATTCTGCATCTTGGAAGGTTTGGTAGTAGCTGCGTGTGTTCTATGTACTGGACGGCGGTTGCTCTGCGCTGCGTTAATTATTTCTGGTGGTGCAAATGCACTGCAGAAGCGAGCTTGTTCGGTGATAAAATCGCTGAAGCAGCCGAGATCTGGTCTGGAGTTGTACTTCTCGGTGTAGATTCTGTCCCACTGGGCGCGTAGAGAGTTCGACAGCTTATCGGTGAGGTTTCGTAGTAGCTCTGTATTAATAAGGTAATGATCTCTTCAGTGCTCAAAATGTGACGACACTTCCCCTCACTTTGCTTGCGAATGTGCAGATGTCTCTAGGTGCTTCTGTAAAGCTAGTCGTCGTAACTTCTCGGTCTCTGCTTGTGCGATTGAATCCGGCTGTCCAAATTGCAGCTCCAGCTCTTGCATGATCTCATCTGATTTAGCATGCCCGATGAGTTCTGAGCTGACGGTTTCTTAGGCTCTTCCTCGTGTACTTCTTCTTAGTCTTGCTTAATTCTCTTGTGCTTACAACAACTCTCTCAGACATGTTAATAGCCTAACAACAATTCAGTGAATCCCTTTCCTGTTTTATCTTAAAATTCCTTGGGTCACCACTGGCGAATTCAGTTCCTGCATGGAACAAGATAATTGTATAGCCTACAAATAATCATTTTGATTCTAATATTTGTTCATGTGTAATAAAGAACAAAATTTTATATATACTATACATCTCAACTAGATGATGCAAGAGGAATTTCTAATGTGGTGTTTTTTTTTTTTGATACAGGTTTTTAAATAAATTCTTTTACCTTTGTCAGTGTCATCTTTTTACTCTTTGAACCAAATGCAATTAGTGGCAAATCGTCCTCAAATCCGTATGTCTATCTTCAAAGCATCAATCTCAAGTTTTCTTGTTTTCAGTAGTCTCTAGAATGAAACAGATTCTGACTCAATATATAAAATAAAGCTGATATTATTTCCAAGCGACAAGATAATTACAGTCCATCGCACAGCTTATGGGCCTGAGCCACAAACTTTCATTACCATACTGCATGTTTCATAAGCTAAGTGTAATAAGCTGAAGTAACAATGGGCTGAAGAACTAACCGATGGGGAAGAAAGGTTCTCAGTGGCAGCCTCGTAGACGTAGTGTGTAGGGCGGTCCAACACTAGATGGAGTGACGACCTGGTAAGACATGCACATCGCAAAACTCGCTGATACCATCCATACCATCTGGATGATTGGCGGTCCACCACTGTGCGATTGAAAGATGTTTTCTTCCTCCACAACTTCCTGTGGAACCGATTAACACCAGCGATTTTTCGGACCGATACGACAGGGACCTTCAAAAAGAGCCTACTCCTTTTAAAGGCCGGCAACGCATCTGCAATTCCCTGGTGTTGCAGTTGTTCATGAGGCGGCAGTAGTCATAACATCAGGTGAACCGCAGGCTCGTTTGCCCTATCCTATAAAAAAAAAAGTCAATGGGCTCAGGCTCGTGCTTTGTGGCATTCCTTGTGGGAGCCTATGTTCAGCAGTGGACTTGTAAATGTGTAATGATGATGATGGTTCATTCACCTCATTTAGTGAGTGTTCTGCCACAACTTGTGTTTAGTAGGTAATAGAATAGAATAGAATAAATTTCCTCTAACTTGCAATTGACAACTTTTTTTAAATTATAATGTCCATACATGGCTTTTAAACAATTATTTAATTTATAATTTTTGTTCGCGACGGCGAAAGTGTTTAAAACGTAGTGATTAAAAACAATAATAACAGTGTAATTGAGAAAGTATTTGTGACAAACCTATGTAAAAGGTGTAATAGTATAATTTTAGAACATGTTTACAACCTTAGTATTATAGTATAGAGCATCGTATTGGTAATAGCTAAAGAAAATAACTCTTATTTGTACAGTCCGAAAATGACGGAAATAATTTTTATGCTCTAAAATTGTAAAAATGGTATTGAATTAGATTAAGGTTTATAGATTAAAATAAAAGAATATTTAGCGTGATGAAACTTATTTCCTACTTATAATAAAATTAAAGAATGAATGTACCCAAATATTGTTGAAATTTAGGATATTTTGGTTAATAACTTTTTATATTGTTAATATCTTAAGAAACCTTTATACGGTGTGCTAATAGACAACTGAATTACCGATTTAACAATGTATAGTACATTAGCGTGAAGTAATCGTGTATAGAAAAATTGTAATTTAAGACAATTGTATAGAAAATGTTATAAAGAGGCAAAACAGACAATGACAAGCGGCTCACTTTAAAGTAACGCTCAGTCTACCTTATGACTTCAGGGCCCAGGAACATTGTAGTAGCTGAAGTGACTAGTAGCAGAACCAAGTAGCTGAATATAGAACATAGTGAATAGTAGCTAGCAACAGGTAGCTGATAATAGCACACAAGTGATAGTAATAGCTAGTTGTACATCATAGTAGCTGATAATAGCAGCTAGTATACAAGTGATAATAAAAGCAGATAGCACTAGTAGTAGTAAGTTACTACCGAACAAATTGAAGAAATAGTCAACTGAAGAAATCATCTTAAAAATATAGTGACCAATCGATAGTGAACGACCGTAATTGACCAACCGTATTCAACAACCGTGGTCAATGACCAATAGTCAGAAGATTTCCGCCGAACAGTTGAGCAGTCGAATCGCTGGCAACTGCCTTGCCATTTGTATTCTACAGTTCGTGCATTTTGATTGAACGTCAGTCCACAGTACCCCAGCAGCACCCACAAAGACGGCAGTAGAAGTATCCACCGGAACCTATAGGTGTAGGACGTGAGCGACTCGCGGAGTATCTTCGCTAACATTTACTCCCGAGTTTCGCCCGTCCGCCACAATTTTCTTTGTCCATAAGAGTTCTTTTAACATGCACTTTGAATTTAGGCAAAGGCAAATCACAAATCAGTAAATCAGTACATGGCACATGAAGCCCTCTTTATTTTGTGTCCATGGGCTACAAAAACTACTTGCCATTAGGTAAATTTTACCTTACTATAATAATACCACAAAATGCTTATATCTTACCTATGATATGATTACCATTTTCTTCAAATGTGGAATTCTCAATTTCGAAATTCTCTTCCTCAACTTTAACAGATTCAAGGCTAAACATTTCGTTCTTACAATCATTTTCTACATCACACTCTACTGGCCTGATATCTATATGACTAATTGGTGTGAATTGAATCTTATCTCTAGCCTCATGCGGTTTTGGTATTGACTGAAACCAAATTAATTTTTTAAATAAAAGAACAAGCCAGTGTAGTGGTGCCGTAGGAGAATCCAAACTACCATACCATCACCCAGATGTCATAAAAAGGGACAGAGGGAAACTGAAACAGGAGATGGGCAGCAGCATCTTCGTGACAACAACTTTAAAAATAATAAAAACCGGACAAAAGTGAGGGTTCCGAATAAACCTAAATAAGAATGTAGATAGTTCATCCATCCGAGAATGAAGTCTGAACAATTTTTCCAATCAATTTCACGAATGTCGTAAATTGGCAAAGTGTTTACTGAGTAATATTAATAATAATGATAATAAAGCCTTTATTTTCCGAAATAATTTACATATTGCATGTTGTAGCTGTAAATTAAATTTAGCCAAACTAAAAAGAAAGTACAACATTATATAAACTTAAACTACACGTATATTACAAAATGTCTCTTATTTCAGTGTGCCTTTCGACAAAGGCCTCCTCCAACTCTTTCCACTGTTTTCTGTCTGCCGCTACTCTTATCCAAAGGAGTCCTAAGGTCAATTTTAGGTCATCCTCCCATCTTCTTGCTTTACGACCTTGGCTCCTAGTGCTGTTCCTTGGGTACCAAACTGTCACCTGTTTGCTCCACTTTTCCTTTTTGCAGCGGAGCATATGTCCAGTCCATCTCCATTTAAGTTGATCAATATGTTACAGTATGTCTGTTAATTTCGTTTTGCGCCTGATGTCTATACTTCTCATTTTGTCCATCAGTTTCAAACCTAACATGCTTGTTTCCATACTTCTCTGACATCTTCTTAGTTTGTCCCTATGGCGTTTTGTCAAAGCCCAGGTTTCGCAGCCATATGTAATGCAGGGTAGGATGCAGGTATCGAAAGTTTTCTTCTTGATCTTCATGTACAGTTCCTTGCTTTTCATGATTTCTTTCAAGGCCCAATACTTCCTCCACCCAGTCGCAATTCTTTTGTCTATTTCTTTGGACATTTGGTCATTTGGCGATATTATCTGGCCTAGATACACATATTCCTCTACATATTCAAGTTTCTGTCCGTTGATGGTTATGTCTATGGGTTGGTTGGTCATCATTTTAGTCTTGCTTATGTTAATTTCTAGACCTACTTCTCTACTTCTGTCTACTAGGGCGTGTATCATGGATTCCAGTGTAAGTGGGTCCTCTTCCATTATAACCAGGTCGTCTGCAAATCTCAGATGACTCAATCGTTTATGTTTAGTCCCAGATGTGTCCATTCAATTTCCTAAACATTGCTCAAGCACTGCTGTAAACAGCTTTGGTGAAAGTGGGTCACCTTGACTGACGCCCCTATTGATTGGAAAACATCTCCTGTAGATTCTAGTCTGATTCTGGCTTTACTTTCACTATAAATATTTTTGATAATATTAACATAGGCATTTTGGATCCCTGCTCTTTTAGACTCTGCCATACCGATTCGTGTTTAAGGCTATTGACTACTTCCATTAGGTCTTCTGTGGTGTCGTTTGGGTTCCTCTTTCTACTAATTGTTTGTAAGTAGTTCATTTGAGTTACTATTGGTCTAGATTTATTTGTACCACTTTCATTGAGACAGCTGCGTACCATACGGTGGTTAGTATTGAAGTTTAGATTTTGTATTATTCCATATCACTAAATGGCTAACTTTGTTGGTAATTATGTAGTCGATTTCGTTTCTAGTATTTCCATCTGGAGACATCCAAGTCCATTTGTTTTGGGTTTTTGTGGAACATGGAATTTAGAAGTGTTAAGTTTTCTCAAGCAGGAATTCTACCAATTTTCTCCGTTTTGCTTCTTTTGCCACTTCCGTATTTCCCTATATATGTTCTTCCCAGCTAATCGGGCGCCGACTTGAGCATTAAAGTCACCCATAAGTACTACATTGTTTTCAGAATATTTTCAGTAATTTCGCTAAGTTTGTCGTAAAAATTATGTATGTCTCTTTTGTTGCTTGTTTTGTCGGCGAAATATACTTGGATGATTGTCCAATTTTTCAGGTGTTTTGGTAAGTTTATATGAATTGCCGCTATTCTATCTGATACCCTTCAGACCCAATGATCTGGCTTTTAGGGTTTAGCTTAAATGAGCTTAGTCGTGAGCGTCTTTGTAGTTAACATCTGTGTCAGTTTGCTCACATATATATAAATGCATTGTAGCTAAAATAAATTACTAATGTCTATTTTGCAATTTTCTTAAGATTTTGATCTGGGCTATCTAGTGGTGAAATCAGTTTTACATTTCGCGTTGTAATATTCGAGTTATAAGCAAATACATTTCAAAATTGTATTTGGGTTACATACTGACCGACAACCCGCAGCGCGTCGCTGCTGTGAGTCACCGTCACCTGTTGCTGGCCGGCCGCCGTCGACCGTCAGTGCATCAAGCTGTGTAGTGGTCGAGATGACGTCACGTCATAAACTGCGCGGGATGCCGCGGTGTGATTATAAGACAGCGCATTCATGAGATGCGCCAAATGTAAGCAAAACTTTGATATTCAGTGTGCCAATTTTAATGTAGAAGTATTTGCAACAATGTCATTAGAATTTAAAAGAATGGATATGTTTTTAAGGATGCCGTAGCAAAATACCGAAACGATGAATTCACATACGCCAGTGCGCCAGCAGTTGAGCCACGATACGACTGCCGTTGGTGATTGTTTGGATGTCGAAGCATACCCCAGATAATATCACGTTTCGAAACGGAAACGTCCTGCGCAATTAGTGATGAAGAGCGACCCTTGTCCCAAAATATAGCCCTGTAGTACAGGAAATAAAGAAAATGCAGGACGACTTCGAATCGCGCCTTACCACGAAATTTGCTTTTCTCAATGAGCAATTTAATGAATTCAAGGCCTCGGTATTTGAAAAAATTAGCAATTTAACCTGTAAGATTGACATATTAGAAGAAAGAATCCTAACAATTGACAAAATAATAGTGTATCAACGCAGGGCTGCAGCGGCGGTACAGCACCATCAAACCCATCAAACCTTGATAGTGGGAAGACAAAGCCGAAAGTAAAATCTGCCCTCAGCAGAAATAAGAGCTTCGGGCAAACCTAATCCACCCGCAAAAGTAAACGCACCCATCTCTTCTTTAGCGCCAGTTTCAACTTTAGTCTCTGATCCCGACACTTCAATAGTGAGTGTGAGCCATGAGGCAAATCTTGCGCCCGGGATGGAGCGGGCAAAAGACCCGGAAGAGTGGATACAAGGACGTAAATCTGGACGCGCATCGTTGCCCGGCGTGCTTCGCGAACTGCAGCGCCGGGGTGACGAAACTGCGTGCATCTGAAGGTGGAGGTACTTGCATCTCTACTATGTTCAGAGGGTACCACAGTGGAGGTGCGTGCTCATCTCACTCCATTATTAGTGGAAACAATGATTGCACAGTGGAAGAACTAAAACCAATGGGGCGTTACTCATCGTTCAAGCTGGGAGTCCGTCGAGGATTGCCGACAGTGTTATGTCACCAAATAACTGGGCGGAAGACATATGTATAAAACCGTGGCGTCAGAACTTTCGTGCGAAGGAAAAAGTGCGTAACCTATATTTTTGTTATCAAAACGTTAGAGGTCTACGTACAAAATCGGATACTTTAGGAATAATGTGACTCAATGCAATTTTGATGTTATAGCCTTGACTGAAACCTTTTGAACAGTTCCGTATCTGACGGCGAATTATTTACTTCGGAGTATTTAGTAGTGCGTAAAGACCGTGCAGGCGACGTCGGTGGGGAGGTGCTCCTTGCTGTACAAAACTGCTATACAGTGCAACAAGTAACTAATGTAAATGTATACGCCTGATATGGAACTGCTTTTCGCCATTATTGATGGAAAAAGTGTTGAAAAGTTTTATGTTGTGTCGTTTATTTGCCTCCTAAATGTAGTGATAATCTATATCTCAACGTCTTGACGTGCATTGAAAATGCTATTATTTTATATTCCTCTCTGAATGTCTTAATAATGGGAGATTTTAATTTGAACTCTTGTAGCGTTAATGTTAAGGATAATTTTAATTACTTTTGTGTATATAGTGGGCTTCAGCAACATAACATTGTGTATAACAAATGTGATGGCATGTTAGATCTCGTGTTGAGCAATTTTAACGGAGCAGGTCTTAGTGTGCGGGGTTCAGAACCTAGTACCAATTGATAAGTACCACCCTTGAGGTGACGCTCAGGTTTCAGTGCGACGCGCTGGCCCAGTCGCCGTCCTCTCCACCGTCGGCTCAGCGCCCGGGAGCTGCTCCAAACTGGAATTGGCGTAAGCAGACTTTCTGGGCCTACGGCATTAAAAGTATAGATTGGTCGGATATGTTTGTAATTGCAGACGTTGACGACGCAGTTGTCATTATTCTATCACCGTCTTTATAATTGTATCAGTCAGTATGTTCCAATTAAATCCCGTTACATGCCGAATAATAAGTACGTATAATATCAAAATGGTTTAATGCTGATATTATAAGTAATATACGTAAAAATATTATCATTTGAAACGGTATAAGGCTGAAGGTAAAGAGTTCAACAAGGAATTATTTAAATACTATAGGTGCATGTTAAAACTTGATTGACAATGCGTATAAGCAGCACCCACATCTGACAGAACAAAATATAATTAACGATCAACCAAATTCTGGGGTATGTTAAAGATAGGAAGAATCACAGGCAGCGTACGAACGTTTATTCGTCCGGTGGTGTCGAAGTTGTTGGCAATCCGCAGCTGACGCTTTTGCAGATTATTTTAGTTCGGTGTATCAAGACAGGTACCTGTACTGGACCATGTTGATGCGGTACGTGCCGCAGATAGTCAATATGACTCTACCTGTATTACCATAAATACTGTTGACGATACCATTGAAAAGCAGTAAGGCGGCTTAAACCGAGATCTTCGGATGTTTTTTAGCAAAGGACTGCATATCCGCTTTTGAGAGTCCGCTTCTGTACCTCTTTAACTTCACTGACTCACTCTAAGTATCCAGAAATTTGGAAAGTTTCTAGGGTCACTCCAGTTCTAAGGTGCCGGTGAAAATGACGTTTCGTCTTTTAGACCGATTGCAGTCTTATCAGTATTTACAAAATTATTTGAAATTGTCTTATGCCAGCAAATTAATAAGCAAACTCAGAATTTATTGAACGATAGTCAACACGGTTTTCGAACTGCCCGTTCTACCACTACCAATCTTGTGGCTCATCTTGACTATACATTTGCTGAGTTGGATGCTGGTAGGCGGTGGATGCTGCGTACTTCGATTTTAAAAAGCATTTGACCTGGTCGACAATGATATATTATTACGTAAATTGGCGTTGATAGGCTTTGCCGAAACTTGTCGAGTTTTTTCAAATTACCTACGTGATCGGCGTCAGTTTGTTAGAGTGGGTACATTTGAGTCTAGTGACTATTATACAAGATCTGGGGTGAGTCAGGGAAGTACGTTGGGGCCATTGCTTTTTTATTTCATTAATGACTTACCGAATAGCGTGAGTGCCTCAAATGTCTGTTGTTCGCGGATGATCTCAAATTAAGCCTAGGTGTAGATGACCCGTCTGACTGCGAGGCATTACAAAAAGACATCGATGCGGTTATGGATTGGGTATATTAAATCGTCTTCCATTTAATAAAAATAAATGTAAAATAATAACATTCGCGTAAACGCTGTCCACTAAATGTGAATTATAATTTATCTGACACGCCCTTAGAAAGGTAAGTGAAATTTGTGACTTAGGAATATTATTAGACGTTAAACTTGACTTTTAACCATGTGACTACTGTTTGTAAAAGGCCAGTAAAATGCTTGGCTTTTATTCGCACTTCTTCACAGTTCGACGGATTAGAAGCTTTGGTACTTACAATGCATATGTTCGTAGTAAGCTTGAATACGGTGCCATAGTATGGAATCCTATGAGGAGAAATATATTTTGATAGAGAATACAGCGCAAATTTGCGCGATGGCTATATAAGCGAAATACGGTTATTATCCCTATCTATATCCGTCCTTATTTGTTACTGGTATGGTGGGTTTAGACACTCTTAAACTTAGGCGGATTATGCAGTTGATAACATACTACCTAGCAATCATCCATAAGAATAGATAGCCCGACGATATTAAGTAGAGTGGGGTTATTGGCTCCAAGCAGCTGGGCTGTGATGTGGAGGGACGGTGGCACCGCGGCGGCTGCCACGTCTTCTGTGGCGGCCGCCGGCACGCACCAGGTCCCACTACTCGCTATACGGCTTATTGGAGATATGCTCGCACATGATTACGAGACCGACTTATTTGCTGATAGCTTTGGGCAACTATGTAACAAAGCCCTTCTATTTTGACATCCAATTTTGACATATTGTAATATATTAATTTAATCATAGATAGTTAATTTGACAATGACATTTTGGTTAATCTATTAGCATGTAATCTATTTGACATGTAATCTATTTGGCATGTTTTTTTTTTATTTTATTTTTTTTTATTTTTTATTTAATTTGATCTATTGGACATGTATTCTTTAATTTATTTGACCTTTTTGACATGTATCTTGTATTATTATTTATTATTTAAAACTGTAATTTGTAAATTAGCATGCTGGCGTTTTGGGCATACTGTGGCCAGCATGTACATATTTAATTAAATTAAATTTAAAATTTAAAAAAATTAAATTAACAAAAATCCTACTCCCCTTGTTCTAGCAACTTCTCCTTTGTGGTACATAATAAATTGGCTTCTCTCTTCTATTCCTTCCCTAATCTTCGCATCTCTTATGCCTAAAATGTCACTTGATGTTTTATTATTATAACTCTAGCTCTTGCAAACTTTCGGTGTTCTCAAGGTTCGTGTGTTTAGTGTACATAGGTATAGATTACTTCGTTTTTTTTCCCTTTTTGGATTGGATTTGGTTGGCAGATTTGTTGGAGGGTGGAGGCTGTTACTGAGTAATATTACATATAGATAATATTTTGTTTATGTATATACAATAAAATAATATAAAACAGTCTAAACAGTTAGATAATTAGTTTTGTAAAAATAAGTACTTAACTTGTTGTGATTCGTAAAATATAGAACATTGCTCTAACGAAAATGTAAGTTGGATTGAAGGATAAACTTAACTGCAGTAGAAAAACATTCTCCCATGTGGCAGCAGGAAGCAGCATAGAAGGTGAACAGCAGCAACCATCAAGCAGTGAACTTTTATTAATAAAGTATTAAACCGTGGACCATGTATCGGAAGTTTAAGATTATCCAGTACCCTATACCTACCCACAGGATGGGTGTCGTAAGGTGCGACAGAGGAAACAGAAACAGGAATTGGGCAGCATCTTCTGATAACAATTCAGACTAATATAAACTGCGGTTGCCAACCTGCCAATTGTGGCAACTTTGGAAAAATCCTCCTATGAAGCAATCTATGAGAACTTTTATGGGTTTTAATGGATAGAATGGATAATACCATGGACCCTCCTGCAAGCAACTGCTCCAGAACTGCATTTGACTCAATAGCCTGTTGTTGCAATCTTCTGCAACGAATGAGTCTTGCATGACAGGTGAAACAAACAATTATGGGCCCTCATCCTCATCCATCTGAAAATATGAAAGTATATCATAAATATGGTTCTCTACACTCACCATACGAAACACAGCAGCATTAAGCTGTTTTTACACTGGTATTCTGTGAGAGTATGGTCCTACCCAGTCAAGCCGACCCATTCGTGCTACAACCATAATACAGTTGCAGAGTGTCTTTACGTAAAAGACCAAACCAGGGTGGATGTTAATTTCTTAATAGAAAATCGCAATAATACTCAGTAATAAGTACTACAACAGACACTGCGAAAAATCTATGTAGCAGTGCGGGTCGCGTGGAAGGAGGCTCAAGGTACCTTCTTATGGCACAGACTCAGTAAGTTTGAGCCGCAGGCTCAAACTTACTGAGCTTGCTTTTTGTCTTGTTGCACTATATTTAACGCTGCACCTTAGCCTAGCCCCGATCTATCGCATTTTATAGGCAAGTCTATCGATTCATTATAAACATTCAAGATAAATATCGACATTAATTTTGATATAGTTGAGTCAATCCCTAGCGTACATGTAAAATATTTTGTATAAAAATGTATTTACCAAATTCATGCAAATTATCAACAACGTGACTTTTTCTTTGCAAAATAACAAAATTAACAAAATAATTGAATATATTCTATATTTAAAACAGTATGTAACATAAATTTTAACCAAAAATAAACGCGTCATAACATTGACGATGTCTTGAGAATTTACCTGTGATATGTGAAATTATCAGGATTATTTCTATTATTAACAGCACACTCACTCACGGAACAATTAATCATTTTGGAAATTACTTACTAAAAATAACCACTATTATACTTTAAAAATTACAAAATATCTCAGAGCTATTTCTTTTCTTTTCCCCCATTTCTTGGCCTGCAGTTTGTGCGTCAGACATACACAAAGGTTAGGAAGTGTGTAATGGATTTATTTTATTGGATTGAAAATTGGGACGAAATTTGGAAAGGATCAGGTAAATTTAGTATATAAGTACATATATGATTATAATTTTATATTGTTATGAAAATGAAACTGGCTAAAATTCTATATACATCAATATTTATATTAGATAAGAGGACAGAAATTGAAGTAGGAAAAGGATTTTAATGGACAAAAGCGAGGAAATAAAAGCGGAGCGGTCATGTCGAGGACAGGCAAAGAATATATGATTAAAATCCCCAACGTCATTGCCACACTCACATATATCGCTAGGCAAAGGTTAAGCCTTGCCAAATGCAGGGGATGCATGCATGGCCCAGCCTCATACGAATAAGGGTCGATATGATAGCTTTACCAAACGTCAGATTTGAAAACCACGGTTTAAGAGGTATATCCATCTGGATCGTGCTGTAATATCGACCTTAGTCTGACTGAAGAACGCCAAATGTGACCAAGAATTCAATAACTGGTTTCAAGGAAAATCACAACAAAAGTTTTTGTACGGAACCAGATCTCCGTCATTGACCGCAGCTGGCAAGGTTATCGGCCTGATATTGCCAAAGACCTGAGTGCCCGGAATCCAAGCAAAAGAAACTGTGTAATTTTGATGCAACATTGATACAATAAATCACGACATGCAATAATGACTGGATGATTATTTCTGTTACTGCTAAAATCTTTCCAAGGCTTGGGGGCACTTTTAGCGTCGGTTAAAATTATTGAGCTTTTTAACTTCATGATTAAAATGTACTCCAGAGACTTCAGCAGACCAAAACATTCTCCAGTAAACACTGAAGTCTCTGGAGGCAATTTTATTTTATGTACAATGCCAAACTGTTGATGGAAAACATAACTCCCACTCCTCAGGACTGGGTTTGGAAGAATCACTAAAAATTTAATAGCTATGTTTCCATCGGCTGTCATTGTCAATAATATCAATAAATTTGGCATTGGTAGAAGGATCTTGTTTACATACACGAAATCAAACAAAATAGATGGATTTAAAGTTAAGGCATCATAGTTAACACAAAATATAGGAAGGAATTGTGATCTATGTGTTGGAGCTTGGAGAGCTAAGTATTTTTGGAAACTAACAACAAGGCATGGCGGCGATTTATGAGCCCAGTACGGATAATTCATACATTCCAACAAAGACCGTAACTTAGGTAAAGAGGATGATTATAGACTTGGAATGCTCTAAACAGGAACCTGTCACAAATAAATTGTCGTCTGAGGTGCAGGGGCTTCAGAACATTCGACCTGCAAAGCGTTAATAGGGCTCGAACGAATAGCCCCAGCAATTATTCTCAGAGCCTTAGACTGGATAATGTCTAACATGGAGCTACTGCATTACAGGGTTCAAGTATAAATGTTCCATAGTCTAAAATACTCCTTATTAGGGCATTATATAGAAGCTTTAGAGAAAGGGTGGGCTCTCACCAAACTCCAGAGAGGCAACAGTATATTTAGGATCTTCTCACATTTGGCACTTATATAGTAGCAATGAGGGCTTCCTGTAAGTCTCAGTCTTAAATTACCCTAGAAATGTTGCTTCACTTTTAACTGGAACTTTAATGTTATTATAAAATACAGACACTGATGGAGGAAGCCTCATACGTGAAAATAAGACTATAATACTTTTAGGGCCGAAAGGCTTAGAGAGTTATTGTCAAGCCAGACTTTTAGTAACAAGGAATATGTCATAGTATCAGACATGTTGTCAACAGAATCACCAGAGACTCTGACCAGAGATCAATAGAGGTAAATCATCTGCATATTGGGTGTGTTAACTTTACCCATAAGGGAGCTTCAGATCATGAGAATATATATTGTAAAGTAATGGACTTAAAACTGAGCCCTGGGGTAAACCTTTCCAGGCAATACAGGATTGGTAGTAGTCTTCTGATATTACTTTAAGCATTCTACCAGCGAGAAGATTAATTGTGAAGCTTATAAAAATTTGTGGGATATCCAAATTAATGACTTTTGTTTCAGAATTGAAAGGTTGACATTATCATAGGCTGCAGACACATCTAAGAATGCTGCTAACACAGATTTATTGTTGCGAAAATGCCAATCTTAAGTCTGTCATAAGATGCTGAGACTATCCATCGTACTCCTGCCTTCCTAAAACCAAACTGGTTTGGAGATAATAAACCCTTGCTCTCAATGAACCATTCTATTTTTAACTAAATGTTCGGAAATTTTGGAAATAACTGAAGCTAATGCAATTGGTCTGTATGATGATGGATCATTAATCAGTTTATTGGGCTTATGTATTGGGATAACTTCTTGGATTTCCATGATGAAGGAATATTACCTGATGTTAAGATTGAATTAATTAAACTGAGAAAATAAGAAAGGCAGGATTCGTTCAGGTTTTGAAGAAAAGAATATGAATTTCATCACAACCTGGGGCTGAGTCCTAAGTTTTGAAAGAACCCTTTGAGTTCTGAAAGGCTAAAGGAAATGAATGAATCGCTACTATAATGCTGGGAGAGAAGAAGGCTGTGAGTCAGAAGAACTATTATCTATAGATGGGACAAATGGTGGAGCTAATTTGTCAAGAAACAAATCAACTGTAATGCTATCCATAAGGAGACCTTGGAGGTTTAAAAGCGGATCTGAATCTGAATATTTTGCCAAACTTCAGATGGAGAAATGTCTGGTGAAATTGAGGCACAAAAGATTTCCAGCCATTGAATCTTTTTGTTTTAATAATTTACGTGTTTTAGTTATAAGATTACAAAGAATATTAAAATTTTGTGTAATTTTCTCTGTAATTCTGTTCAGCTGTCTTTCTCTCCTATCACGCAGCAGAACACTCACTGTCCCACCAAGGAGGTGATGGAATATATCCATTGCCACTATTATTTTTATAGGAAAAACTTCCTCAGCAGCCTGTAGTAGGGCCCTTGTAAAAGCTTCAGCACAAAGATGATTATTGATATAATTTAGTGGAGGTATGGTTGATAAATTTTGTTGAACTTTATCTCTAAATAATGACCAGTTGGCATCCTTAAGTCTATATTTTAGCTTAGGAGGAGCCCTTGACGTCTTTTCGCCAATTTTTGAGGAAATGATATAATTAGCGAGTGATCGCTTCCATATGAAGACGATAGAGGCCACCAGTTTAATGTAGGAGCAAGGAGGGACTACAGGGTAAGGTCTGGTGCACTAATACCCTCATGGGGCTGTGTCCTTCTAGTAGGACAACCAGAGTTTAGAAGGCATAAGTTATTATCATCTGAGATGTCTAAGATTCTAGCCCCATAATGATCAGACTTAGAACTTCTCCATAGAATGTTGTGCATTGAAATCTCCCATGACCAAAATAGGGCGCGGAGGAAGATAGAATGCTACGAATATCATCAAAGACTTCAGTGGAAGGGTGAGGTATATACATATTTACAAATCAAATATTATTTACACTAGCAGCAATAATGGAAAATTTATCACTGTGATTAGGGATGGGTATGTGGACAAAGGCACCTCCCTAAGAATTACTGCTCACACCATACCCATCTGTTCTGTCTTCTCTAGACAGATATGTCCTGGAATTCTAAAATTGAATCCGGGACGAAGCCAAGTCTCTTGAAGAGAGACTGCAATGGTTTATAACATTATAAAAAAATAAGGTCACTTTTTATTAATACTCCGGCTATTCCACTGAATCACCAGAGACTGGTTTTGTGGATGGTCCTGATTGTCCATGAGTTAAAAACTTTTTGAAGAAGCATCGTAGGACGTATTTTAATTATGTTAGATTGTGAAAGGTACTGAATTATAGAAATGATGAGATCCTTTGTTATTATTTCTGACAAATCATTGCACAATTTTGAGACAACCTGTAGAAAAGGAAGGAATGTTGCAATCTTGGATAAGCTCTGCATGCGCTTTTCATATCCTTACTAGCATTTCTGGGATGATCTTTGGGTTTCAAGAATACTGTTTTCCTATATGACTGTGGGACTCTTAGAGGGCTTGTTAAATTATAGGGGCTGGAATAAGTAATAGTTGGACCAGAAGGGACCGATGAAGCAGAAGCAACAACGTCCTGGGCTTCGAGAAATTGCAATTGGATCACCAGCTTTCTTGCAGATCGGACATCAAGGTCGTTGTAGACGGTGCATGCTCCGACTACAAACTCTTAACGCCGGTGTTCCACAAGGCTGCACTATCACCAACGCTGTTTCTTCTGCATATCAATGATATGTTGCAAACCGTAGCATTCATTGCTATGCGGATGATAGCACTGGTAATGCTCTATACGCCGGCCGTGCGAATATTTCTCGGGAAAACGTCGTCGAGTACCAACAAACTTGTCTGAAGTCAGTCTTTGCTGAACAAAGTCTCGGATTGGGGCGACTAAATCTAGTCCATTTTAATCCTCAGAAGACAAAAGAACCCCTTTGTCGTATCTCCTCAGTTTCAAGGCACTCCTTTTGCCTCAGCCAGTATCGGAATCCTCGGCGACGACATATCGAGTGACGTGGTTTCGCGGTCACTTGGAGAGAAGGCCAATTGGCCTCTAAAAAGCGTGCTCAGCAGAGCGGGACAGTATTTCATGTTCCCATCTCTGGCTGGGGCTCCCAGTGCCAGCTCCTTCCACTTGACCGCATCCAGCGCAGGCGGCTCGAATCGTCGACGACCGAGGTCCTTTCCGATCGGCTCGATTCATTGGCGCTGCGAAGAGATGTTGCATCTCTTTGCATTTTCTTTCGCATTTACCACGAGGTGCTCTGAGTTGTTCGGATTAATCCCCGCCACACGAACGCACATCGCGGCAGAACTCCCGATACCATCCACCATCTGGATGATTGGCGGTCCACCACTGTGCGATTTAGAAGATGTTTTCTTCCTCGCACAACTTCCTTGTGGAATAGTTTACTACCAGCGTTTTCCGGACCGATACGACTTAGGGACCTTCAAGAAAAGAGCCTACTCCTTTTAAAAAGCCGGCAACGCATCTGCAATTCCTCTGGTTCCCTGGTGTTGCAGTTGTTCATGGGCATTATCTCTTTCAGTCTCGCAGCTTATACCTGAATGGCTGTCACCACATTTGTAACACCTTGGAGTGCCTCTGCATGCATTTTGGTGTGACCAAAACGGCAACAATTAAAGCATTGTAGCGTAGGGTAAATATAAAGCTCTACAGATAGGAGTTGAAACATATAATCCTGGGAGGTAACACCTTTCCATCAAAGGTTAAAACTACGGTCTCAGTTGAAATGAACTTGGCGTCTCGCCGTCATATACCTTTCTGTTTAATCTCCGAACTTTCAAAATGCTTCCACAGTTCTGCGGAGCTCAATATTTCCATAATCTTTCTCGTCCCAGTCACATGGAACACCTCTCACTATTCCCATGCGGGTGATAGTGAAGGCCGGAATATGCTTTGTATTTATTAACATCTAGAGATTTGTGATTTAGAAATGTGTTAGCATCTTGCAATGTTTCAAATTGTAAAGACAACCTGTTCCTTCCTATTTTTTCTTCCCTACCAATGTTTTTATAAAACTTTTTAAGGAAAAATCCAAATTGTACTGGGTGAATAGATCCGGTTTGATTTGGTTGTAACATTTTTGAACATGGACAACATAAGGCGCAGGGTCTGACGCCTGGTAAAGCGACCTAGCAGCGCGAGGGTTACTTGTAATATTGTTAGAGTAAGCAGCCTCATTATGGTGTTTCAGTGTTTTTATCATCACACTCAAGCACTTTAGGAATAACATTATCCTTTAAATCATTAGGGGAAAGTTGGCAATCTGATAGACCCGTATGTCTGTGGTTCCTTCTCTTCTTTTGGTTTCTAGCTGAGATTCTCTTTCTTTTAACCGATTTCGTGCTTTCCGAACAGTCTGTATCTGTAATTGAACTTTCCGTTTCCATTCCCGACGCATCGATTGTGACTACATTAGACACCTGGAGGATGTCCTCCAGGGTCTTCGGCCCAACATGGACGCCAAGAAAAATCCTATTTACATATATACAATGAAATGACTTACCAGGCAGAAAACAAACTAAAACTATAAATAATCATCAATAACTACTAATATATACACTTTAAACTTTGATCCTGTAAAATCAAATTAATTTAATTTTCAAAGTTTAGCCAAAAAGGACGCCACCTACTTCAACACTTCCCGCGCTTATCTCGAGCTATTTCTTGCGTGCCGTTGTGCCAACCTGTCATTCAAAATCGGTTACAGAGTCATGAGATTTGGTATCCTTTTCTATCTTGCATTTTGCCATAAGGATTTTTCTCCCTTACACACTATGTTGGTCTATACGTTAGTATATCCTAAGTCTATGGTTTATACATAATACAGGAGCAGCAAACCGCCGCCGGTCTAGTTCCCGCCAAAACTCCCACAGACGACTTCACAACTACATAGTCATAGATTACTGCTCTCTTTGGATTACTGCATAGATTATTGTATGACATAGATTACTGTATATATACTAGAGATCATACATACATCATACATGTACATAATCAATAAATAATCCACAGACATAGAATTATACGTATAGAATCCTAGTACGCGCACCGAAAGTGAAGCAAGTTAAACTAACGCGAAACCGCGTAAGTTCACTCAGCGACCCGTCAGTGCGCAACGTCTCGTCTTACGGAGAAGAGCTCGCGACAAACTGTAAAATTACTTAAAATATTGTCACAACAGTGATTACAAACATAAAAAGTGGTTTTACATTTCAGAAAAAATTCATATATTTAATTCATTATTATTACGTAAATCACTCCCATACAACCAACCTACCTAAGCTACCATGATACAAATGTTGCTAGTTGTGAGGAAAAAATTGCACAATTTTCATTTAAAATCTTTAATTTCTATTATTTCTAAGTTAAATCGCAACGCTGTGTAAAACGCAGACGTTTAAATGTAACCTACTTATCTAAGTATTATCATAATATTTACAATGGGTGCCTATTTTAAACGATCTATTGACGCCATTTTAACGCTAACTGTTTGATTTTATTGCGTTGTTCATTGACCAAGTAAAAGTTTTAGACTATAGAATAAAGACTTTTTATTTACTATCAATTAAAAGCGAGTAACTTTAAAAACAACCATTAAAATTTTAGCGTGTACATTTTCTTTCAAATAAGAAAAAATCCAAATCAGTTTATAAGTGACCGAATTCTGAGGTAACAAATATAAAAAATACACTGAACTGAGAACCTCCTTTTTCGAGTTGGTTAAAATTAAACATTACACGATGACCTTATTGCATTCGATCGAATAATTCTGTATAACATAATATCCTTAAATTTTTTACGTTTGTTTTGATACCATTAAAATATAAATTATAAAGTTATATTAGTACCATCATTATCATGTTTATTTTATTACATTTTATATTCTCATAAAATACGTCATCGTACATAATACCTAATCTTTTTAAAGTTAGTTAGGGCAATACTCCTAGAGGGCAAAATTTAAAAATGAAGCAGTGATCTATGTTACGCATTATATTTCAAATTCAATATAGGAACTTTTATTTTTGCATTTTAATATCTTTCTCATTTGCCCATTAAAATTATTTTTATTTATCTTATATATTATAGACTATACATTTTGAACTATAAGTAACAAATAAAAGTTGTTTAATCATGATTTATAAAGTATAAAATATAAATTATAGGTACGTTCCGATTAAAATGATTAGTCTGTGTTATACCTCTGAAGCGAAAAATATAAATGTATCTGTGGCTGTTGTAAAAAAGGAATTTCAAACAGGGGTATGAAAATCTTCAGTAGCTTGCTTTTACGTTGATTCGCTTGCTTTTACGCCATTTCACAGTCACATGATCATTTCACAAAAGCACTATTTTCCCTACTATTTTTACACATTTTATTCAAAAGACGGCGCCACTGCTGTTATTAATTATTTATACCGAAAGCTATAACAATAATTCAATAGTAAATTAGTTAGTTTTATTAAAATGTACGAAATAATACTGAACCTAGTTGATAGAGCCCTCTAGTGTATATTCGGTAAATTATAATCCCAGCGCCATCTATGACAGCGCAGAAGAAACTTCCTCGTTATTTGTCAGAGTGGCTCATCCACAGGCTAATATGATGCTTGCCGTATATAGTTTATTATCTTGTGGTTTCATCGTGAGTTTTTCGTTTGTGGGTTTCAAAGTTCAATTTTTCAACAAAGAGGTATGGTATTATTTTAAACGGGGAATGTTTTAAATCATTTTCAAATTGAATGGAGTTCGTTTCATTTAACATTTCTAAGCTTTGAGTTTGATGTCGATTTACTATAATTCGTATTTTGTAGAATAATTACTTGTGGTGTTACTAGCCAGTAAATATTCAGTTTATGGTGATTTATTAGTTTTACTAAATCGAATGATGTCTAATTATTGCTGAAAATGGTGTGTCCTAAGATGCCTCCATAATCATAAGTTGAGTACCCATGTATATGTTAAATTTCTGTTTATTTATTAAATGTCAATAATATTATTAAATCTCTATGAAAACAATTTTTTTTTACTTCTGTAAAATATTAAATGTATTTCTGTGTTACATTCCAATTCTCTACTTATGTATCAATGCTTAGCTAATTGTTAATTTTAATCTTACTCTCATGTTTCGTGATAATGGAATATCATTTAAAAATCCTAAATGTATGATATTCATTTATTACTATTTCCATTGCAATTTTCTACAAATGTACGATCTACAAATGTAGAAAATTGGAATGAAAATAATAATAAATGAATATAATAATATTATGAATTATTGAATGAGGGTGGGTTGGGTGAGCAATGAGCATTATACATATACACACGCACATATTCAAACAGCATTCTCATTCATCAGGTGACCTTTTTCCAAGGGGCACCAGTTTTACTCGCAAGAGGGCTCTATTTTCTCTTGTATACTCTTTGACTAGCTTGAAACTTGGCCAAAACAATTAGGCGCATGACAGGATCACACATGGGCTCTCTGTAGAGAGTGCGCTAGTACTTCTTATTAGTTTGTAGTAGAGAGTAATTGTGTTCTGTGCATATGGGCATGCAACAAGGAACATTATTTAATCCGTCAAGCCCTACTGGTCCACATCGTTCTTCTACGTGACAAATTGTAGACCCCTCTAAAGAGTATAGTAATAGCACATAATGAATAATAGTACGTACAAGTAGCACTCCTGACGTTGACTGCTTGCCGACGTTTTAATGTTATACATATATTATCAATCAGATAAATCGCGCACGCAAGCTAGGTAATTATTTCACGTAGGTAGCAAAAGTGACAGAGGCCTGGTAATAGTAAAGCGCTGCACTGTGGTTTAATGTGAAAGGACCTGTCAGAACCAAATATTATATAATCACAACGTTTACTCCATAGACTTAGAATATACTCTAGTATATCCTAAGTCTATGGTTTCTCTGAACCATAGATAAGAGTGCTCAGAACAATTCTTTAAATGTTATAAAAATTATACAACCAAAATTATAAATTTTTTTATTACATTTAGTTTCGTCTATTTCCTTCCTTCATATATTTCAGTCTATTTCCTTCGCCGCGTGAGTGCAAGAGGCAACTACAAATTTTAAAAATTAAGCTTTGTACAAAATAAAGATTGTTGTTAGCTTTTTTTTATAAAGGTAAGTAATTACACTGTTTTAAAAGTTATTTGTTTATTTTTGTCCATAACAATTTTATACACTATAAAATTTGCATTTCATATACTGTGTTGTTTACATATGAAATAACGGTCAGAAGTAACTGAAAAGAAATATAGGTGCGAGTTATCTACAGCTACTAAGAATTTCTCGACAGAACAACTCAATATCTTTTTTTTTGGCGTCGAATCCCGGTTTCGAACCGGGGTTCTCATGATCAGCAGCCGCATTTAGGACTTTTAGACCAACGAGGTAGTCAAGCTATAACCGAGGGTGGCTATAGTCCCACTATGGTCGGGAAATCCAGCACAAGTCAAAGGCGGGGGCCTTTAACTTGTGTTGGGATTTCGGACCCCTAAAACTACGGATAAAGAAAAAATACAATAGTTTTCTTAAACATTTATATACATTTTTCCTTAAAAATAATTAATTACACAAGCTATTTCTTAATTTGTGCAGTGTTTAAATTCCTTTATTAAAAGTAAAGAATCTTTAAAACTCCTTTTACTGAACACTAAAGTTTTTACTTATTGGTACATTCAAGTTCATATTTTTGATTGATAGTATTGATTTATTTAATTAAAAAAAAAAGTATTAACTTCAACTGTCTGCCACAGTTTAATGCATCCAAAGCACGTGTGTAGAGATGACTCTTGCTCTCACTGGAGGGCAGCGGAGACCGTGTGAAGACTTGAAAAATTACGTATTATTCTGGCGGTGCTGTAAAACGTCAAATTAGTGTTATTGAACATGGTTAAATATGAAAATATTTGATGTTTTGCTAGGCATGATTATACAAGAACAGGAAGCTATTTAATAGAAGTAAGTATTTTAAACCGCCGCACAATGGCCATATCATCCTGTGAGTGTCGTTAGAGGCGACAAAGGCAACTGAAACAGGAGATGGGTCAAACAGCATCTTTCTGACGACCACTCAATATAAAACTACGGTTGCTTGCCAAGCGTGCAACTATGGCAAATATCCCGCTTATGAGAATATCTTATTTTAAATATTATTCTAAGCCAGCGCTTAACTTCAATCCCACCTGATGGTAGGTGGTGATGTAGCCTAAGATGGTGAAACGCACTGACTTAACAAAAGCCTATTCACTCTTGCCTTGAAGAACACCATTGTAATCGGATGGAAACACAGATGCTGAAATTATTCCACTCCTTTGATGTACGCATGATGAATGATGTAGCAAACCGTTTGGTTTGAATGCGTGGTAAGTCAACAACGAAAGGGGCGACTGGCCGAACGTCTGGTTGTCCGATGGTGTAAGGGAGAGGAGGAATTAAATTATGCAATTCCTGCGCACACTCTCGAAATGCATCCTGTAAAACCGAAAGCTGGCTACTTTGCGCCTGTGTTCGAGCCTGGTAAGATTGGTTTTAACCAAATTCGGTCACCAATAAGCCTCTTAGCACGCCTTTCCATTGAGTCCAGCTGCTGCGTGGCTTTTTGTAGCACCAGCCCATATGGCAGCAATACTCCATGCACGACCGGACTTGCGCTTTATATAAAGTAAGCAGCTGTCCCGGCGTGATATCGCCGCACCTTTGCAAGGACTCCTAGCTTCCTTGCAGCTGCTTTGGCCTTGGACTCAATGAACCGCCCGAAATTCAGATTTGAGGATATTTCAACTCCCAACAACTGAAGGCGGTCAGTGTATTCCATTTCGGAAATAAGGAGCCAACATGAGATGGCTCATTTTTGCAGTGAAGAGACAAGCTTATGTTTTGGGGGCGTTTAATTTCACAAGATTGGCATCGCCCCATTCGGAGACTGCCACTAGTGTGAGATTCACACGCTTTACCATAGCTTCTTTCGGACTGTATTTGATCCCGACTGCCTCGAGGACTTGGTTGGTATCTCTCCACAACTGTGCTATCGTCTACATACCCATAGATACCGGGCATAAGCAGCAGGAAGAGAGTTGCGGAGAGAACGGACCACTGAAGAACTCCGGCGTTAGTCGCCACAGGATCGGATGAGCTATCGACGACGACCCCGAGAGATCGTTCACTCAGTAAGTCCTTTACCCAGTCAATCAGACCAGGGGATAAGCCGTACGCTGGAAGTTTACCCAAAAGGCTAGCGTGCCAAACTCTGTCAAAGGCCTTCGAGACTGTTCTCGAGTGCTTCGTCCCATACGTGTGTGGCATACGCTGAAGATCCCCAGCTGACCGATTTCGGCGACCCGTATTGCCGGTCACTAAGGAGGTCATTCTGTTCTAGTTGCCCATTGCGGGCGTTCAATAACGCTCTATAATCTTGCAGAATATGGAGTGTAAGTAATTGAGATTGGCCGATAATTGGCAGGGTCGGGACGGCCGCCTTTTTTTTGGACAGGCTGCTCGTTGGCCAACTTCCAGGATTTTGGCACTATTCCAATCCTAAATGAGAGGCGGAACAAGCGTATCAGCACAGGAGACAACTCAGGTGCACAAGCCTTTAGAATTATAGCTAGTATACCATCTGGTTCACTAGCTTTATTCACGTCTAGACACCACAAGGTTTTAAGAACCTCCTTATTTGTGATACGAACCTCCGACATAGAGGTCCCGCAGTGAGGTAATTTAGGTGGAACGTTGTTGCCACTGTCCAGATTGTAGGCAAGAGAGACGAACAAGTCCGCTTTCTTTTTAGTCTCAACCTATTCCTACCTACCCGACCTACCTCGACTTATCTATGGGCAAAGCCTATGTTTAGCAGGTGAACCTTGATAGGCTGTAACTATGATTATGACGATGAAGGACGAGAAATGAGCCTATAGATCTACTAAGATGGAATGCTTCGGTAATTGTAAAAAGGGTCTCCGGTTCTCTACACTCAGCATACGAAACAGAGCAGCGTTAAGCTGCTATTTCACGCTGTTACATTTTGTAGAGCGTGGTTTTTCTTCGCCGAGCTGACCCATTCGTGCTACAACCATAGCTGCATTGTGTCACAATAATGCTTCGGATATGGTTTTGGTTGTCAAGGTGTCTATAAAGACGCCTACATGATTGATTGATATAAAACAAAAGTAACAGAGTTTTCGATGTCATATATATACTCACCTTTTAGTTATATGTCAATTTTTATTAAACCTTATTCTAGCTCCACATAGGAATAGGAAGCTACTTAAATACTTGCCTCTCGACCCATTTACAAACCGGAATTTCCTGGAATTATTTGCCATTCCATATAAATTAAAACCGTTTTCGAAACAGGTTTTGATTGGAATAAATAATAATTTAATATTATCAGTATGTTTAACTATCATAGTTTTATATTTGATATAGTCGTTTTAAGATAAGATTAAAAATAATTAATTACACAAGCTATTTCTTAACTTGTGCAGTGTTTAAATTCCTTTATTAAAACTAAAGAATCTTTAAAACTCCTTTACTGAACACTAAAGTTTTTACTTATTGGTACAATCAAGTTCATATTTTTGATTCATAGTATTGATTTATTTAATTTAAAAAAAGTATTAACTTCAACTGTCTGCCACAGTTTAATGCATCCAAAGCACGTGTAGAGATGACTGCTCTCACTGGAGGCAACGGAGACCGTGTGAGGGTAGACTTGAAAAATTACGTATTATTCTGGCAGTGCTGTAAAACGTCAAATTAGTGTTATTGAACATGGTTAAATATGAAAATATTTGATGTTTTACTAGGCATGATTATACAAGGCAACGAGGAAGCTATTTAATAGAAGTAAGGTTATTTTAAACCGCCGCACAATGGCCATATCATCCTGTGAGTGTCGTTAGAGGCGACAAAGGGCAACTGAAACAGGAGATGGGTCAAACAGCATCTCTGACGACCACTCAATATAAAACTACGGTTGCTTGCCAAGCGTGGCAACTATGGCAAATATCCGCTTATGAGAATATCTTATTTTAAATATTATTCTAAGCCAGCGCCTTCAATCCCACCTGATGGTAGGTGGTGATGTAGCCTAAGATGGTGAAACGCACTGACTTAACAAAAGCCTATTCCTCTTGCCGAAGACACCCACATTGTAATCGGATGGAAACACAGATGCTGTCAATTATTCCACTCCTTTGCTGTACGCATGATGAATGATGTAGCAAACCGTTTGGTTCGAATGCGTGGTATGTCAACAACGAAAGGGTGGCGACTGGTCGAACGTCTGGTTGTCCGATGGTGGAAGGGAGAGGGAGGAATTAAATTATGCAATTCCTGCGCACACTCTCCGAAATGCATCCTGTAGAAAACCGAAAGGCTGGCTACTTTGCGCCTGTGTTCGAGCCTGGTAAGATTGGTTTTAACCAAATTCGGGTCACCAATAAGCCTCTTAGCACGCCTTTCCATTGAGTCCAAAGCTGCTACGTGGCTTTTTGTAGCACCAGCCCATATATGGCAGCAATACTCCATGCACGACCGGACTTGCGCTTTATATAAAGTAAGCAGCTGTCCCGGCGTGAAGTATCGCCGCACCTTTGCAAGGACTCCTAGCTTCCTTGCAGCTGCTTTGGCCTTGGACTCAATGAACCGCCCGAAGTTCAGATTTGAGGATATTTCAACTCCCAACAACTGAAGGCGGTCAGTGTATTCCATTTCGGAAATAAGGAGCCAACATGAGATGGCTCATTTTTGCAGTGAAGAGACAAGCTTATGTTTTGGGGGCGTTTAATTTCACAAGATTGGCATCGCCCCATTCGGAGACTGCCACTAGTGTGAGATTCACACGCTTTACCATAGCTTCTTTCGGACTGTATTTGATCCCGACTGCCTCGAGGACTTGGTTGGTATCTCTCCACAACTGTGCTATCGTCTACATACCCATAGATACCGGGCATAAGCAGCAGGAAGAGAGTTGCGGAGAGAACGGACCACTGAAGAACTCCGGCGTTAGTCGCCACAGGATCGGATGAGCAGCTATCGACGACGACCCCGAGAGATCGTTCACTCAGTAAGTCCTTTACCCAGTCAATCAGACCAGGGGATAAGCCGTACGCTGGAAGTTTACCCAAAAGGCTAGCGTGCCAAACTCTGTCAAAGGCCTTCGAGACTGTTCTCGAGTGCTTCGCCCCATACGTGTGTGGCATACGCTAGAAGATCCCCAGCTGACCGATTTCGGCGAAACCCGTATTGCCGGTCACTAAGGAGGTCATTCTGTTCTAGTTATGCCATTAAGCGGGCGTTCAATATACGCTCCATAATCTTGCAGAATATGGAGGTAATTGAGATTGGCCGATAATTGGCAGGGTCGGGACGGCCGCCTTTTTTTTGGACAGGCTGCTCGTTGGCCAACTTCCAGGATTTTGGCACTATTCCAATCCTAAATGAGAGGCGGAACAAGCGTATCAGCACAGGAGACAACTCAGGTGCACAAGCCTTTAGAATTATAGCTAGTATACCATCTGGTTCACTAGCTTTATTCACGTCTAGACACCACAAGGTTTTAAGAACCTCCTTATTTGTGATACGAACCTCCGACATAGAGGTCCCGCAGTGAGGTAATTTAGGTGGAACGTTGTTGCCACTGTCCAGACGTGAATTGTAGGCAAAGAGAGACGCGAACAAGTCCGCTTTCTTTTTAGTCTCAACCTATTCCTACCTACCCGACCTACCTCGACTTATCTATGGGCAAAGCCTATGTTTAGCAGGTGAACCTTGATAGGCTGTAACTATGATTATGACGATGAAGGACGAGAAATGAGCCTATAGATCTACTAAGATGGAATGCTTCGGTAATTGTAAAAAGGGTCTCCGGTTCTCTACACTCAGCATACGAAACAGAGCAGCGTTAAGCTGCTATTTCACGCTGTTACATTTTGTAAGAGCGTGGTTTTCTTCTTGAGCTGACCCATTCGTGCTACAACCATAGCTGCATTGTGTCACAATAATGCTTCGGATATGGTTTTGGTTGTCAAGTGTCTATAAAGACGCCTACATGATTGATTGATATAAAACAAAAGTAACAGAGTTTTCTATGTCATGCTTATATGCTCACCTTTTTAGTTTTATGCCAATTTTTCATTAAACGTTATTCTAGCTCCACATAGGAATAGGAAAGCTACTTAAATACTTGTGCCCTACTCCGACCCATTTACAAACCACGGAATTTCCTGGAATTATTTGCCATTCCATATAAATTAAAAACCGTTTTCGAAACAAGTTTTGATTGGAATAAATAATAATTTAATATTATCAGTATGTTTAACTATCATAGTTTTATATTTGATATAGTCGTTTTAAGATAAGATTAAAAACAATTAATTATTAAAACTATTACAGGAACATGGACTCTACTTCGGGGAGCGACTACGAGAATTCGATCTACGACATCTGCGATTATTAAGGACCTCACCGAAGTAGCTTAGCGATTTCTAACGAAGTAATTACATACTTGCCGAGTGGGTGGAAGAATACATCCATACCTTATCATTATCTTAATCTACAATTTTATTCAGTCCGCACGTAACAATAGTGACCTGTCGCGAATTCGTTGACTTCTTTCTCGCGCGTTTTGGCCACGGCTTCTTCAAATGAACGTATGTAAAGTGGAGCCGCTTCTCATGGATCCTTAAAGCATTTCTCGCATACCTCACACTTAATGGTTTCAAGCCGGTGTGGATCTGAGATATTCGTTGATTTTTTTAAATAGAATAAGGGTGACATACGAGCACATAGTCCACCTGATGGTAAATGAATGCTGTGGCCCATTGACATCTATTAAGAATCCTTATCCTCAATTAAGAAATAAAATGCAGATGCGTTGTCATCCCTGAGGACTGAGATAGAATGACTAGTTACTCTACTCTATATGCTATTTTATGCTGGTATTCTGTGAGAGCGTGGTACTATAAGACAATCCACTACCCCATATCGTCTTGCGAGTGTCTTGAGAGGTGACAGAGGGAATATGAAACAGGAGATAGACATCATAGCATCTTCCTGATAACAACTCAATATTATAAAAAACTATGAATATGGAGATGAGACCGTGTAGTGGCGGTGTTAGAATATTTACTATCCCATATCGTCCCGTGGGTGTCGTAAGAAGCGACAAAGAGAAACCAACTAGGACATGGGAACAATTCCGGAATTATAACTGAAAATAATAAAAACCCGCGGTTGCCAACCCACCTGCATGGCAACTATGGCAAATATGACGAAATCCATGAGGGAAGCCTATGTTCAACAGAGGACTTTTAAAGATTGTAACGGTAACGATAAACGTCGAAACGAAAAAATAAAACATAAACTATCATTTAAGTTTTAAAAAAAACATAAAGGTCTAGTCTGTTTCCACTAACCTTCCATTCGGTATTTTGAATTAGTTGCTTCAGAATAAATGCAGTTTCAATGAGCACATAAGGCACGGAAAGGTTTTTCTACTCGTTCTATAATTACGTAAGAAATTCACAAAAAATAGATTTTTATCTGGTACACTTTTATATTTATATAAAACACGTTTACATTATATTGTACATATTTTACCAGATATCTTACGAAAAACGTTTTGCTCCCGTGTGTATTTTCATATGCTTTTGCAAACCACTTTTTATAATACATCTGTATTCACAGATATTACACGAAAAAGGTTTTTCACCGGTATGTATTTTCATATGTGTTTGCAAACGACTCTTTGCAATACATCTATATTCACAGATATTACACGAAAAAGGTTTTTCACCGGTGTGTATTTTCATATGTGTTTGCAAATTACATTTTGTACTACATCTATATTCACAGATATTACACGAAAAAGGTTTTTCTCCGGTATGTATTTTCATATGGCATCGCAAATAACTTTTTCTAATACATCTATATGCACATATATTACACGAAAAAGGTTTTTCTCCATTATGAATTTTCATATGTGTTTCCAAACAAATTTTTGAAATACATCTATATTCACAGATATTACACGCAAAAGGTTTTTCTCCGGTATGTATTTTCATATGTGTTTGCAAATGACTCTTTGTAATACATCTATATTCACATACATTACACGAAAAAGGTTTTTCACCGGTGTGTATTTTCATATGTGTTTGCAAATGACTCTTTGTAATACATCTATATTCACATATATTACACGAAAAAGGTTTTTCACCGGTGTGTATTTTCATATGTGTTAACAAATTACTTTTTTTACTACATCTATATTCACAGCTATTACACGAAAAAGGTTTTTCTCCAGTATGTATTTTCATATGTGTTTGCAAACGACTCTTTGTAATACATCTATATTCACAGATATTACACGAAAAAGGTTTTCCGCCAGTGTGTATTTTCATATGTGTTTGCAAATGAATTTTTCTATTACATCTAAATTCACATATATTACACGAAAAAGGTTTTTCTCCGGCGTGTAGTTTCATATGCCTTTGCAACACACTTTTTTTAATACATGTATATTCACAATTATTACAACAGTACATTTGTTTAGCGACGTGTTCTTTAATATGTGCCAAAATGCGACGTTTTTGAGACGTTTTAAATTCGCAAATATCACAGTTAAATATATCCATTAGTTGTGGTACTGGAGTTTGTTCAACTTGTGTCCGAACTGCAGTAGTGTCTGAGTTCTTTTGCGTCTTATGACTGTATGAAATGTGTTTGGCGAGAATGTCTTTTGACGAAATTTTTTTACTACAACCATCACATTCAAAAATGTATTTTGTTGATGCCCTAGACGTTTTTTTCGTAAGTATATTTACAGTCTTTTGTTTCAAAATTTTCTTTTTCATAATTTTTGCAAGATGCTTTCCTTTTTTATGAATTGATTGATTATCTTTTTTCACTTTAGGGTTTAATTTAGTACAAGAGCATTCAAATTCGAGGTTTTCTTTACGTACTACGTTTATGTTACTATCAGTAGAATTTGATTTAATCTTCTTCTCAGACGGTTCTGAAAAATTATTTGTCGGTGTGATGTACTGTTCTAAGTACACACGAATTAAACATTTTATTTATTGTAAGACATTGCATCTTTATTGTAAGACACCATAAACGGTTTACAATGGGCGTAGTTTATGCCTTATGGCATTCTCTATCAGTTAACCCAGGGAGAAATAAAGAAATTATAGTATTTTACATAATTATACTAAATAATGTTACTAGATATAAAGTATTTTAACGAATTACTCCGAATGATGTCTCTCATATTTATTTTTGGAGGGAAAGAATGGTTCTTCCGACCATATTATAATTACATGAATCTAATAATCGCTGTTTCGAATTCCATACAGAACTAGTGTTATACACACAGTACAGTCGAAGTTGGCGTGTAAGTGCGGCATAAGAGAATTCATCATCATATTTTGTCCCGTGGGTTTCGTAAGAGGCGATAGGTTTGCCAGAAAAATCTGATGGCTTCCGACAGATGGCGGTATAACCACCTCGTTTACTTCAGATGTATTATCCAAACCGGCAACAGGCTACATTGCCAGAGGTGCCCAAGTCTGGTTCTGTGATCGTCAATCCTACGCTGAGCATGACGACTGAGGCAAATCCTCCCTACACCGAGATAGAGGAATTATTTGTAGGCCATACAAAGATTCAAAACAAGCCCTAGTAGCTCAGGGGCTAGGAAGTTGGCGTGAAATTTCACAGTACGCTAGCAACCCAGGTTCGTTCTCCACGGGCACCCATAAAATTGTTAATTTTGTATATATATATATATATATATATATATATCCTTCCCTGATCAAGCTCACCCATTTGTACTGCAGCCATAAACCAGTTACATTATGACACTACCACGTTTAATATCTGATTATAGGTTACAAAATATTATTATAATGAAACAGTTGCGGATTAATTCCTACCGGCAATGGATACAAAATCGCTTGGCAGTACAGTTAATGTAATTTTCATCACAGTTCATTCCTGGGTATATGCCTCTTTAAACATAATAAAAAAAATATAAGAAAAAAAGTCGCATGTTTAACAAAAACTATCGACCAACTTTGCGATATATTGAAGATGGGCCAAATTAAGAGTACCCATGTATATGGAAGTGAAGGAGGCGAGAGAGGTGTCAGGATCGTGCCAAATGAAAGCCCGTCGTCCCTGCCTACCCCTCAGGTTGACAGGCGTGAGTGTAATATATGTTTAAATAATGCTTTAGCAGCGCAAAAGTTCATGATCGTATTCGTGTCAATTAAGCCAAACTTTTTTTCGTCCCGTGGGTAAAAGGACTATAGGAAATATCGGAAAATGTTCCGGCTCCAAAATGATGAAGTAATACAATCTTATTTAAGTCAGGGTAGAATATCTAGACCAGCGTCATATGGTCATAAATGCAATATGTCTGGTACTGCGACCGTCAATGCCAAGTGTGACGATCTAGGCTAAACCTCTTTACAATGGGAGGGGCCCATGTCAGACATTGGACTTTTATGGGGTAATAAAGTATAAATAAAACAAATATACGTCATCCCGAAATTGTCGTCCATTGCAGTTTCGAGCGTCAACCCAGGATAGGTACGCTAAATGCTTGCGCTGTTCAGCTTGGGCGCGTTCAGCGTTAAACCATAGGCGAGCTTTGCTGCGGTAGGAGCGTCAGAAAAGCTCCATAGCTTGACGCAACACATCGGTTATCGCATTCGCGCTGCTCCACGGATCCGCAGAAGAGAAACAGACCTCCCGCCAAGGATATGATGCAAAAAAGTGTCGCATCTCATTCAAATCAACTGACTTATACCGCCATATTCGTCAAATACCTTGGGACTCGTAATCAGGTGGAGAATATGACGATACAGATTTCATCAGACAGTGGTCAGATGTAGCCAAAGGGAAGTAACCTGTACTTCATACCTATCTGATTCGGTAGTCAGCAGAAGGTCCAAACAATTGGCTGTCTACATAGGGTACCCTAGTCGCTTCCTTTACCAGCTGGGAAAGACCTAGCGGCAAGTCAAAATTTCACGCTTCTCTTCCAGCATGGTCGGTCTTCTGGTATGGGAACAGCCAGTCTTGGTGACAGGCATTAAAACCCCCCAGAAAGACCAGCTG
This sequence comes from Parnassius orleans, assembly GCA_029286625.1. Taxonomy (NCBI): domain Eukaryota; kingdom Metazoa; phylum Arthropoda; class Insecta; order Lepidoptera; family Papilionidae; genus Parnassius; species Parnassius orleans. The sequence continues at coordinate 60,533 of JAGSMP010000996.1, read as the reverse complement.
TATAGTACGATACGGATTTATGGCCACATCAGTAGACTTACTAAGATGATCAAATAATCGTGTTGCCTTTGGTCGTCGCTTTGCGACACAGGCATTAAGGATTTTATCAATACCTGTATTATAAATATATCACACATATTGTCGAAAAAGTGGGGTCTTCAGGGTGACGGAGACGCTAGAAGCAGATGTCATTGCAGATGTACACACACAGCACGTAGATGGAATTTGTGCTCCAGCGAGAATCCAGGATAGTCAAGGTACGTCGCATTCAATGGACATCCAATTTGGGTCTCCGTCAAGAAAAGTAGGTGTGGCTTCTCAGTCTCAAAATGGTTATGGACTGCGCTGAGATTAGAGTGCAATCCTCTAATATTAATGAGATGCACTTTTAATGAGAGGACTTGCACCGCTGTTTAGCCATACTTTTCTCTTTAAGCACCGTGCTTCGGATCCCGCTACCCTCCACGACCAAGCACCCGACACAGCAAGAACTGACGCTTCGCACCCGGTTCACACATACAACGCTATTGTTCAGACCCATTTTCCATATGGCTTCACCAAGGATCATGCCGGAACACGACAACGTCGTTTGCCCACAAGACTTTGCATTGGTGGGTGGTAACCGAAAAGCTAGCGGCCGAAACCTACCACCGGAATTGGTGCTGCTCGTTTAGCCCTACTCGTTTGTCACCCTTATTTAAAAAAGGTGACATTTAGTTTTTTTAAATAAGGGAAGGGATAAAATTTTTAATTTAGTTCGGATACCAATCGGATCATTGAGATAGTAAGTTATACTTCAATGAATCGGATACGATCGTGGTGAAATCCCAAGCCATACTCCGCACGCCCCGCTGATGCCTAGGTATTATTAAAAAAAAAAAGTTATAGAGGAATTTTAGTGGGAGCAATGTCACAACTCTGTACGCAGAAGGAACAGTGTAGGCGATAGCTCACAGCCTTGTGGAACACCAGCATTCACAGGCTTGGAGCCGGAGCATGCACCGTCGACTACGACCTTAATACTCCGATTTGTAAGAAAACTGGTGACCCAATTGCATAATTTCTCGGGAAGCTCATAAGAGGGAAGCTTCGAAAGAAGCGCTTTGTACCAAACTCGATCGAAGGCCTTCGCTGTGTCCAAACTAAGCGCCAGGGCCTTCCCAAAGGTGACAAACGAGCACACAGTCCACCTGATGGTAAGTGGTCGCTGTGGCCCACAGACATCTACATCTATCTTCGTTTGCGAATTAAAATGCAGATGCGTTGTCAGCCGTGAGGACTAAAATAGAATGCCTCTTTTACAGTAAAAAGGGTCTCCTTAATGATAGATTCTGCTGGGCTTGCAGCCGCTGCCTCTGCCGTTCGCTCAGGAGTATTGAGGAGTAGGAGTTCGGCCAGGCCGGAGCAGCGTAGGTAATCTTAGGTCTTATATACAATTTATAGATTTTCAATTTGGTTTTTATTGAGAGCTTGGATGCCAGGACGGGACAGAGCATCGCCCGCGCACATCTGGTATTGTGGAAGATGATGTCGACGTGCACAGTCATGCGCAGCATCTAGTTTATTCGGCATCCAAGGTAGGTCACGGCCTTCTCTTACGCAATCTCCTGACCTCTTAGCGTAAACGGGTGCGGGAAATTCCTGTAGCAGCGGGTGAGGAGAGCGGTCGTCTTTCCAACATTGAAGGCCATCTTCCACTCATCCAGCCATGGTGGCAACAGGTCCAGCAGACGCTGCATCCTGGCAGTGGCTATGTGGGCTATTCTGGACGATGTGAAGTAGGCGCTATCGTCCGCATATAGAGCCAGCTCTACATGGTCCTCCCATTCGCGCAGGTGTCCTGCCAGGGTTGTGATGTCGTTGGTGTAAGCCGCGTACTGTGGCACGCCGGCTCTTATAAGTCTCACTGCGGACTCGGCGTCCTCCACACAGACGTAGAGCTTCCTATCTGCAAGGAATGACGCCACTAGCCGCAACATAGTAGGAGGGACACTTGTTTGTGCTTCCAATTTATAGAGTAATCGAGAGTGCCACACCCTGTCGAACGCCTTTTCTATGTCGAGAAAGACGCCCAACGATGTGCGGTCGCGGTTGTGCTCGGCTGCAAGGTAGTGCAGCACCCTGGTCAGCTGTGTTGCTGTAGAGTGGTCCCTCCTGAATCCGTGTTGATCCGCCCGAAGTTGTATGCACGGGCGGACACTTCTTAACAGCAATCTTTCAAACAGTTTAGCTATGTGCGGTAGCAGCGTGATCGGCCTATAGCTGGGTGCTCTACGCCTGTCCTTTCCTTCGCCTGTCACTTTGTCGATTTTCCAGTCCTCCGGGAAGTGGGATGTCCGCAGTATTTCATTGTAGAGTCGACCTATCTCTACAAGTGATCTGTTGGGCAGCTGTCGGAGTGCAGCGTTCGTAATCCCGTCATGCCCTGGCGCCTTCCTCGGTTGCAGGCGGGTTACTGTCCACCGCAGTTCAGCGGGGAGATGAACCACTCTCCTGCAAGCGGTGGCGCGGGCGACGACAGGAATTCCCGTACGCGGCTCTCCATCCGGGCATGAAGCTCCATGAACCCGCACTTGCTGGGTTCTGCATAAATTGCTCCTCAAAGTTCTCTACTAGGATATCCGCTCTACATTTGGCCTCGTAACAACGTTCGCCCGCGTTGTTGGTCAGCGGGCAAACGTGGGGTCTAGATTTTGTTAACAGTCGGTTCAATTTGGAGCGACGCATCCTGCTCTTCCGCTTTCCAGATGCGCCGCCCCAGGCGCAGCTCCTCTGTGGGCCTGGATTGCAACCGACAGTTCGTCCGTTAGCTTGTTTAGCTTTGCTTTGATTCTCGGTCAGTGAGCGCCGCCAGCTTTCTCAGCGCTCTTATGTTTAAGCTGCACACGTATCTCTGCGGCAGCTTTTCTTTCGGTTAGTGGGACGATCGTAGGGGCCGCGTAGAGGGCTCTTTGATCGTCTTAGTTATTCTGGTTACAGCGGCCTCTACGTCGTCCGCAGAGTTTATTTGTGTGTGGTCTGGAGGTCTCTCCTGATGATCTGAGATGTTTTGGTAGAGCTCCTGTTAATCTTGGTTTTAAAAGCTCTGGGCGGCGTAGACACCGCCTTGAGGCCCCAAGAGTAATTGAGATCGGGAGGTGCTTAGAATTGAGGTCGTACAGCACCTCTACCAATATCGGGCAGTTGACATTCCTAGAGAACACCACCCAAGATGTCCGGATGTATATCCACTACATCCGGAGATCTTGGGTGGTCCATAGGGACGTGCGATAGTTCCTCGGGACCTAAAACGTCGTAGTTGTTATTTTCTGCGTCTTCGTATAGGTCTCGACTCGGCGGGTTGATCACTCTGGATCCCCAGGCCGGATGTTTTGCGTTTAGGTCCCCCGCGACGATGGTAGGTGCTACGCCTTCCATTACCGTCCGGATGTCTGAGAAACAAAATGGAGTCCCTAGGGCGGTACGCTGCAAAGATCCATAGTTCCTCGCCCGCCTCCATTTTAAGCCGATAGAGCACATCGATTGGTAGTCTGGCAGGTCTAGCTCTTGATGGACGATGTCCTCCCCTCCTCACTAGAACTGGTTGTGTCTATAGGCGGTCCCTTGAGGATTGACCTCGTCCCGCCTGTAGATGTGGTAATTCAGCTTCAGATGCGTAGATGGTCTGAACTTAGTCTCCCAGCAAGATCACTTGATGTCCTGTTGCTGTGCGACTGCACGGAGTTCATGGATCTCGATCTCGTAACCGCTAGGGTTGGGATAGAGGTAACGGCCTGAGGAGGAGGCTGTTCCTTATTCTTTTTCCGCCTCACCCGCTTCCTCTTCTTTGAGGGCTGACGCTCTGTAGCGTCATTAGCGGGGGGCTGGAGAGTCGCCCCGGTGGTTGCCCTGATCGGTGCGGGTTCCACCGTTTCCATTGGCCACAATTTAAACGAGCTCCGGAATCGCTTACGTACTGCGAAGCTTTACCATAAAGTGCCGGCCATTTGCCTGTATTTTTCTTATTGTGAACTATTTTCTAGAAAATAGTTCACAACAATTAAAAATTGTACAATTTTTATACACGCGTGTGTCATACATGATTGGATAGGTAATTTAATTATCTATTAGAGCATTACAAAGGCTTTTTAATAAGTTAAAGGTTTAAAAACTTATTAATGAAAATATCGTAAATTTTACACTATTTTGGGTGCATCAATTATTTAACTTAACTATTTATAGGACATGAAGTACACCACGCGAAATATATTAAATAATATGTTTTCATTTCTTTAGAAGCATACAAAATATTTTCATTATTCTTGAGTCTTACGCTACACAATACCCGACTGCTCCACCGTATGTAGGCGGCTGTCCTTGGCGACCTTATTGTCCTTACGAAGATTGGCTATCTCTTGTTTGAAGGAATCTTCTTGTATGAAATGTATCAGAAGTGTTTCGGGCTTTCTGATGAATTCGGGCTCGAGTGTTATGTATTTTTTATCATCTCTATTTTTCACTCGATCGGGAGGTTGCGCGACATGTCGCGGATTATTTAGCGATTTCCTCCAGTCGGGATCCTGTTCTTTATTCTTTCTAGTCCTCTTTTCGTTTTTCTTCTCCGGTATGTTCGGACGACGTGGGTCTTTCGGTTGGCTATGCTGACGGTTCTTCATACAAGAATGATGGGCCGCTGTACTACTCGTGATTAGAGTTGAAGTTCGGTGGTACGTCTTTTGTGGCTATGTCAGCGATGTTCAATTTGGTAGGCACACAGCGCCAGTCTTCCACCTTAATGTGTTCCTCGATTGCTGCTATGCAGTGGGCGACGAAAGGTTTGCAAGTTCTGGACCCCTTTTTGATCCACGTCAGCACTGTCTTGCTGTCAGCCCAATAGATGACGGCTTCGGGCTTCACGCGTTGCTCTTGGATGACGGCGGGGGCTTCGCGACCTCCCATCACGTCTGCTTGCAACTCGAGGCGAGGTACGGACGTCACTTTGAATGAAACTACCTTCGCCTTGGCCATGATGAGGCTCACGTGCACTGCCCTTGTCCTCCAGTAGACGACTGCCGTTGGCGCTCTCACTGGACTCACACTTTTTCACTCTCACCTTTTTTGTGTCTGTCGCGTACTTCCTTTGATATTCGTGTTGCCTCTTCCAGGAGTGGAAATGTCGAGATACTCGTACATATAGGTGTTTTGGACGATGGCCTCTACGGCTTCTGGATGCTCTTCTATATGTTTCTTAGCGTTCCAGTTCTTGGCGAATATGGCTGTGCAGGGTGAACTAGCTGCACTGAAGATGATCGACGTCATTCTGTATTCTTGTGGAGCTCCATCGCGTCGATCTCCTCTCCAGAGATATCTTAAGGCGTCTCTGTCTTCGGATCTGACTTTCACTTGCATAAACATTTCTGCTATGTGCGCGGAGACGGCGATACTGTGACGGCGAAAACGCATCATGACCCCTGCCTGGTAGTGACTGCAGTAGATCTGGAACCGTGAGCAGAAAGTCATTTAATGCCATCCACTTCGTTTTGGCTGCGGCATCGTGCACTATACGAAACTTCGCTGGCTTCAACGGGTTGTGGACGTCGAAGTGGGGCAGGCACCATGTCCTTCCTGGTGTGTTCGTTTTCAGCGCTATCTCGGCGTATCCCTTTTGTACGAGGGAATTCATTTGTTTATTATATTTTCTTTAGATCTTCGTCTCGATCTCTTTCTTTTCGATGAAGGAGCCTCTTGATTGCTGTTTCATAATTGCCAGGCATCTAGACATCCCTTTTCTTTCAGAGGAGTGTTGTTTCTATGTGCCCGTCTTGTAACTGACGGGTGCTGCTATTGAGTATGTCTTCAGCCTCTTTTCTGGATAGTCTGGCTTTTGGGTTGATGATGAGATTCTAGCGCGAAATATTCTCGGAGTTGTTATTCTCCTCGTGGTCAGCTCATTGGCCATGTGGATGCGCTGATGCAGGACTTTAGTGTGTGCTCTGTAGCACCCATCCTAGTTCGGTGAGCGAGGCGATCGGCTGGTGCGATGGACCTCTGCGAACTTGAGGGCTAGCAGAAATCTCCAATTGTCCTTTCCTATCAGGATCCTCGGGTTGCCGGTCATATGCTGCTCCTTTAGGTCTTCCAGGAAATTATTTTGAGGTAGGCTTGAGGCTTCGATATAGCAAATGAGTTGGCCACAGTTTCTTGTGGTTTCTTTTCTGTAACTTCTGTCTTCTCCTTTCTTTCATAGTGGAGAAGTCGGTTGTGTCGCGGTGCATCCTTCTATACCACACTTGATGGCCTTGCATCTGTGTGTTTGGTTGCTTGAGCGTAGGCAGTGAAACATAAAATTATTTTTCTTCGCGAGTTCCCACCTTTGTTAACATCTGCTTCTTTAAATTTGTTGCTGTCGGATCCCTAGTGACCTTTTTCATATTCTGCATCTTGAGACGGTTTGGTAGTAGCTGTGTGTTCTATGTACTGGACGGCGGTTGCTCTGGGCTGCGTTAATTATTTCTGGTGGTGCAAATGCACTGCAAGGAAGCTTGTTCGGTGATAAAATCGCTGAAGCAGCCGAGATCTGGTCTGGAGTTGTACTTCTCGGTGTAGATTCTGTCCCACTGGGCGCGTAGAGAGTTCGACAGCTTATCGGTGAGGTTTCGTAGTAGCTCTGTATTAATAAGGTAATGATCTCTTCAGTGCTCAAAATGTGACGACACTTCTCCTCACTTTGCTGAATGTGCAGATGTCTCTAGGTGCTTCTGTAAAGCTAGTCGTCGTAACTTCTCGGTCTCTGCTTGTGCCATTGAATCGGCTGTCCAAATTGCAGCTCCAGCTTTGCATGATTTCATCTGATTTAGCATGCCCGATGAATTCTGAGCTGACGGTTTCTTAGGCTCTTCCTCGTGTACTTCTTCTTAGTCTTGCTTAATTCTCTTGTGCTTACAACAACTCTCTCAGACATGTTAATAGCCCTAACAACAATTCAGTGAATCCCTTTCCTGTTTTATCTTAAGAATTCCTTGGTCACCACTGGCGAATTCAGTTCCTGCATGGAACAAGATAACTGTATGGCCTACAAATAATCATTTTGATTCTAATATTTGTCATGTGTAATAAAAGAACAAAATTTTATATATACTGTACATCTCAACTAGATGATGCAAGAGGAATTTCTAATGTGGAGTTTTTTATTTTTGATACAGGTTTTTAAATAAATTCTTTTACCTTTGTCAGTCATCTTTTTACTCTTTGAACCAAATGCAATTAGTGGCAAGTCGTCCTCCAATCCGTATGTCTATCTTCAAAAGCATCAATCTCCAAGTTTTCTTGTTTTTCAGTAGTCTCTAGAATGAAACAGATTCTGACTCAATATATAAAATAAAAACTGATATTATTTCCAAGCGACAAGATAATTACAGTCCATCGCACAGCTTATGGGCCTGAGCCACAAACTTTCATTACCATACTGCATGTTTCATAAGCTAAGTGTAATAAGCTGAAGTAACAATGGGCTGAAGAACTAACAACCGATGGGGAAGAAAGGTTCTCGAGTGGCAGCCTCGTAGACGTAGTGTAGGGCGGTCCAACACTAGATGGAGTGACGACCTGGTAAGACATGCACATCGCAAAACTCGCGATACCATCCATACCATCTGGATGATTGGCGGTCCACCACTGTGCGATTTAGAAGATGTTTTCTTCCTCGCACAACTTCCCTGTGGAACCGATTACCACCAGCGATTTTTCCGGACCGATACGACTTAGGGACCTTCAAGAAAAGAGCCTACTCCTTTTTAAAAGGCCGGCAACGCATCTGCAATTCCCCTGGTGTTGCAGTTGTTCATGGGCGGCGGTAGTCACTTAACATCAGGTGAACCGCAGGCTTGTTTGCCCCTCCCATAAAAAAAAAAAGTCAATGGATGCAGGTACAGGCTCGTGCTTTGTGGCATTCCTTGTGGAGGCCTATGTTCAGCAGTGGACTTGTAAATGGCTGTAATGATGATGATGGTTCATTCACCTCATTTAGTGAGTGTTCTGCCACAACTTGTGTTTAGTAGGTAATAGAATAGAATAGAATAGAATTTCAAGCAATTGACAACTTTTCTTTTAAATTATAATGTCCATACATGGTTAGCTTTTAAACAATTATTTAATTTATATTTTTGTTCGCGACGGCGAAAAGTGTTTAAAAACTTAGTGATTAAAAACAATATTAACACTGTAATTGAGAAAAGTATTTGTGACAAACCTATGTAAAAGGTGTAATAGTATAATTTTAGAACATGTTTACAACCTTAGTATTATAGTATAGAGCATTGTTTGGTAATAGCTAAGAAAATAACTCTTATTTGTACAGTCCCGAAAATGACGGAAATAATTTTTATGCTCTAAAGAATTGTAAACATGGTATTGAATTAGATTAAGGTTTATAGATTAAGGAAATAAAAGAATATTTAGCGTGATGAAACTTATTTCCTACTTATAATAAAATTAAAGAATGAATGTACCCAAATATTGTTGAAATTTAGGATATTTTGGTTAATAACTTTTTATATTGTTAATATCTTAAAAAACCTTTATACGGTGTGCTAATAGACAACTGAATTACCGATTTAACAATGTATAGTACATTAGCGTAAGAAGTAATCGTGTATAGAAAAAATTGTAATTTAAGACAATTGTATAGAGAAAATGTTATAAAGAGGCAAAACAGACAATGGCAAGCCGCTCACTTTAAAGTAATGCTCGAGTCTACCTTATGGCTTCGGGGCCCAGTAACATTGTAGTAGCTGAAGTGACTAGAAGCAGAACCAAGAAGTAGCTGAATCTAGAACATAGTGAATAGTAGCTAGCAACATAGTAGCTGATAATAGCAGCTACACAAGTGATAGTAATAGCTAGTTGTACAACATAGTAGCTGATAATAGCAGCTAGTAGACAAGTGATAATAAAAGCAGATAGCACTAGTAGTAGTAAGTTACTACCGAACAAATTGAAGAAATAGTCAACTGAAGAAATCATCTAAAAAAATATAGTGACCAATCGATAGTGAACGACCGTAATTGACCAACCGTATTCAACAACCGTGGTCAATGACCAATAGTCAGAAGATTTCCGCCGAACAGTTGAGCAGTCGAATCGCTGGCAACTGCCTTGCCATTTGTATTCTACAGTTCGTACATTTTGATTGAACGTCAGTCCACAGTACCCCAGCAGCACCCACAAAGACGGCAGTAGAAGTATCCACTGAACCTATAGGTGTAGGACGTGAGCGACTCATGGAGTATCTTCGCTAACATTTACTCCAGAGTTTCGCCGTCCGCCATTTTTTTTGTCCATAAGAGTTCTTTTAACATGCACTTTGAATTTAGGCAAAGGCAAATCACAAATCAGTAAATCAGTACATACATGAAGCCCTCTTTATTTTGTGTCCATGGGCTACAGTAACTACTTGCCATTAGGTAAATTTTACCTTACTATAATAATACCACAAAATGCTTATATCTTACCTATGATATGATTACCATTTTCTTCAAATGTGGAATTCTCAATTTCGAAATTCTCTTCCTCAACTTTAACAGATTCAAGGCTAAACATTTCGTTTTTACTATCATTTTCTATATCACACTCTACTGGCCTGATATCTATATGACTAATTGGTGTGAATTGAATCTTATCTCTAGCCTCATGCCGTTTTGGTATTGACTGAAACCAAATTAATTTTTTAAATGTTAGAACAAGCCAGTGTAGTGGTGCCGTAGGAGAATCCAAACTACCATACCATCCCCCAGATGTCATAAAAAGGGACAGAGGGAAACTGAAACAGGAAATGGGCAGCAGCATCTTCGTGACAACAACTTTAAAAATAATAAAAACCGGACAAAGTGAGGGTTCTGAATAAACTTAAATAAGAATGTAGATAGTTCATCCACCCCGAGAATCAAGTCCGAACAATTTTTCCAATCAATTTCACGAATGTCGTAAATTGGCAAAGATCTATCTTTATTTACTGAGTAATATTAATAATAATAATAATAAAGCTTTTATTTTCCGAAATAATTTACATATTGCATGTTGTAGCTGTAAATTTAGCCAAACCAAAAAAAGAAAGTACAACATTATATAAACTTAAACTACTTATATTACAAAATGTCTCTTATTTCAGTGTGTCTTTGAAAGAGGCCTCCAACTCTTTCCACTGTTTTCTGTCTGCCACTACTCTATCCAAAGGGGTCCTAGGGTATCAAACTGTCACCTGTTTGCTCCACTTTTCTTTTGCAGCGGACATATGTCCAGTCCATTTCCATTTAAGTTGATCAATACGTGACAGTATGTTGTTAATTTCGTTTTGCGCCTGATGTCTACACTCTCACTTTGTCCATCAGTTTCAAACCTAACATGTTTTTCCATGCTTCTGACATCTTACTAGTTTGTCCCTATGGCTTTGTCAAAGCCTTCTGTTTCATAGCCATAATGCCGTAGGTAGGATGCAGGTATCGAAAGTTTTCTTGATCTTCATGCACATTCCTTGCTTTTTCATGACTTCTTCAAGGCCCAATACTTTCCACCCAGTCGCAATTTTTGTCTATTTTGGACATTTGGTCATTTGGTGATATTATCTGGCCTTGATACATATTCCTCACATATTCAAGTTTCTGTCCGTTGATGGTTATGTCTATGGGTATTGAGTTGGTCATCATTTTAGTCTTGCTTATGTTAATTTCTAGACCTACTTCTCTACTTCTGTCTACTAGAGCGTGTATCATGGATTCCAGTGTAAGTGGGTCCTCTTCCATTATAACCAGGTCGTCTGCAAATCTCAGATGACTCAATCGTTTATGTTTAGTCCCAGATGTGTCCATTCCAATTTCCTAAACATTTGCTCAAGCATTGCTGTAAACAGCTTTGGTGAAAGTGGGTCACCTTGACTGACGCCCTATTGATTGGGAAAACATCTCCTGTAGATTCTAGTCTGATTCTGGCTTTACTTTCACTATAAATATTTTTGATAATATTAACATAGGCATTTTGATCCCTGCTCTTTTAGACTCTGCCATACCGATTCGTGTTTAAGGCTATTGACTACTCATTAGGTCTTCTGTGGTGTCGTTTGGGTTCCTCTTTCTACTAATTGTTTGTAAGTAGTTCATTTGAGTTACTATTGGTCTAGATTTATTTGTACCACTTTCATTGAGACAGCTGCTACCATGGTGGTTAGTATTGAAGTTTAGATTTTGTATTATTCCATATCACTAAATGACCTAACTTTGTTGGTAATTATGTAGTCGATTTCGTTTCTAGTATTTCCATCTGGAGACATCCAAGTCCATTTGTTTTGGGTTTTTTGTGAACATGGAATTTAGAAGTGTTAAGTTTTTCTCAAGCAGGAATTCTACCAATTTTTCTCCGTTTTGCTTCTTTGCCACTTCCGTATTTCCTATTATGTGTTCTTCCCCAGCTAATCGGGCCGACTTGAGCATTGAAGTCACCAAGTACTACATTGTTTTCAGAATATTTTTCAGTAATTTCGCTAAGTTTGTCGTAAAATTATGTATGTCTCTTTTGTTGCTTGTTTTGTCGGCGAATACTTGGATGATTGTCCAATTTTTCGGTGTTTTGAAGTTTATATGAATTGCCGCTATTCTATCTGATACCCTTGAACCCAATGATCTGGCTTTTAAGGTTTAGCTTAACAAAAATCCTACTCCCCTTTGTCAGCAACTCTCTCCTTTGTGGTACATAATAAATTGGCTTCTCTCTTCTATTCCTTCCCTAATCTTCGCATCTCGCTTATGCCTAAAATGTCCACTTGATGTTTTTATTAGCTAACTCTAGCTCTTGCAAACTGTGTTCTCAAGGTCGTGTGTTTAGTGTACATAGGTATAGATTACTTCGTTTTTTTCCTTTTTGGATTGGATTTAGTTGGCAGATTTGTTGAGGGTGGATTGTTACTGAGTAATATTACATATAGATAATATTTTGTTTATGTATATACATAAAGTAATATAAAACAGTCTAAACAGTTAGATAATTATTTTTGTAAAATAAGTACTTGTTGTGATTCATAAAATATAGATCATTGCTCTAACGAAAAGTAAGTTGGATTGAAGGATAAACTTAACTTTGCAGTAGAAAAACATTCTCCCATGGCAACGAGAAGCAGCATAGAAGGTGAACAGCAGCAACCATCAAGCAGTGAACTTTATTAATAAGAAGTATTAAACCGTGGACCGTGTATCGGAAGTTTAAGATTATCTAGTACCCAATATACCTACCCACAGGATGGGTGTCGGTAAGTGCGACAGAGGGAAACAGAGACAGGAATTGGGCAGCAGCATCTTCCTGATAACAATTCAGACTAATATAAACTGCGGTTGCCAACCTGCCAATTGTGGCAACTTTGGAAAATCCTCCTATGAAGCAATCTATGAGGAACTTTATGGGTTTTAATGGATAGAATGGATAATACCATGGACCTTCTTGCAAGCAACTGCTCCAGAACTACATTTGACTCAATAGCCTGTTGTTGCAATCTTCTAAACGCAATGAGTCTTGCATGACAGGTGAAACAAACAATTATGGGCCTCATCCTCATCCATCTGAAAATATGAAAGTACATCATAAATATGGTTCTCTACACTCACCATACGAAACACAGCAGCATTAAGCTGTTTTTTACACTGGTATTCTGAGAGTATGGTCCTACCCCAGTCAAGCCGACCCATTCAGCTAACAACCATAATACAGTTGCAGTGTCTTTACCACGTAAAGACCAAACCAGGGTGGATGTTAATTTCTTGACAGAAAATCGTAATAATACTCAGTAATAAGTACTAGAACAGACACTGCGAAAAAATCTATGTAGCAGTGCGGGTCGCGTGGAAGGAGGCTCAAGGTACCTTCTTATGGCACAGACTCAGTAAGTTTTAGCCCGCGGCTCAAACTTACTGAGCTTGCATTTGTCTTGTTGCACTATATTTAACGCTGCACCTTAGCCTAACCCCGATCTATTACATTTTATATCAGGCAAATTATAATGTCAAATTGCATTAATAAGAAATATTATCAAACTTACAAAACTGTTCGTCAATGTTTTGTACAAATTTCGGAGACTAGTCTTCTTTAGTACGAACATGTGTACATTAACGCATAAACAAATTCGACAAACTTCGCTAAAAGCCATTCCTGTTCCCTATAGCTTTAATATAATTGAATTCACTTTTTCCTTTTTCATCAATAAACCGGAGTTTTAAGCCAAAAAAAACAATTTTAGCACAGGCCACTTTCATACATAAACACAGACATTCGGTTTATACCAAAGAGTATAGTAATTGTCCTACAGTTTATACCATAGACTTAGAATATACTAGCGTATAGACCACCTGACAGCCCGAAACGCGTGACCAATTTTGATATGTCATTGTGTGCGTTAGCTAGTGATGTATATTTTACTTAAAAGGACTATCGAAAATGATTGTTAGGAAGCGGTAAAAGATTATAAAAATTGTTTAGTGCATGAAGTTGAATAACTTCAAAAATTAACTGAATTTTACCATGATAGTTCTAAAATAATTAAAAATATTCATATAACATGTTCCTGGGAATAAGCTAAACCTACCTGCCTTTTGTTGATTTTAATTCAAATGTATAAAATCCCAGGTGACTTTACCGAAAACCCAAAAACTCCCCAATAATCAGATCAGAATGTTGCATTTTCGAGCTATGATCTTTGGAGAAAATATTTACTGTCGTGGGCAGTTTCCGGAATTTATTTTTAACATATTGTTAATATAAATAGGTAGATACTTAACTAAGTATATACCTATTTATATTTTATATATTTTATAAAATGTTTTGATGGGGAAACAAAACGGGGACACGGAGTACAAACATAATGGCTGCTTTATTTTTCATATAAGTATTACTTGTGATAATTACAAACATTTAATAATTAATAATTAAATAGATTATAGAAGTTTATATATATATATATATATACATTCGACTTAAGTATGAATGTAAACTTAATAATTTAAGGAAGGAAACTTGTAGGAATCAGTTAAATAAGATTGCTCTGTTTAAAGGCCAATATGTTTATGAGGCTTCATCATGCTTCATGTTTATATTCTTTCATCTGTCCCTAGAAGTATAAACTAATAATAAACTTATTATCATTTTAGCTGCATGAATTTTAAAAACATAATGATCTTAACACAGTAAAGTGCACTAAGTGTCTGAGGATACAGATGCACTCTATTCTCTCAATCTCGGTATGTTAAGAAAATGGTCACTCATTCATGGACTGACCACGGCAAGTGTGAACTGAATTTCGCAGATCTATTGATCTGCGCAGCTATTACTTAACCACGAGTTCCTCTTCTACGAATAACGCTGTAGGGATAAACCACGCGGGAAAATAGCATGATGCTATGAATATTGTAAAGTGTGACCGTGAGGCTGTGCGTTTGTTGCTAGGTTATACATTTTAACTTTTTTTGTCTTTAATGTACTACTAAATGTAAGTTACTACTAAAAAGTAAATACTTTAATGTACTTTAATGAAAATCTGTCTCTATATTTATCAAAAGTTTTGAAAGTTATATTTTTGAAGTCTTATTATAACAATATTTTACTATGGTACAAATAATGTAGAAATGACTCCTTTAATAAAATTGTTTTATTCTACTTTTCTTTTATACTTCTCAAGAAAATGTTTACGCAAATTGTTGAGTTCTTCTTTATTCCAATCAACCCGTCCAATGAACCTTAACCACTTTTTCTAATTGTAGAACTCGAGGAATCTGTTTGAAAAACGCAAAATAAAATTACATTTAGAACGCAAACCGAGGATTTATTTTCTTGTTGTGTAGGCAAGTCTATCGATTCATTATAAACATTCAAGATAAATATCGACATTAATTTTGATATAGTTGAGTCAATCCCTAGCGTACATGTAAAATATTTTGTATAAAATGTATTTACCAAATTCATGCAAATTATCAACAACGACTTTTTCTTTGCAAAATATCAAAATTAACAAAATAATTGAATATATTCTATATTTAAAACAGTATGTAACATAAATTTTAACCAAAAATAAACGCGTCATAACATTGACGATGTCTTGAGAATTTACCTGTAATATGTGAAATTATCAGGATTATTTCTATTATTAACAGCACACTCCTCACGGAACAATTAATCATTTTGGAAAAATTACTTACTAAAAATAACCACTATTATACTTTAAAAATTACAAAATATCTCAGAGCTATTTCTTTTCTTTTTCCCCATTTCTTGGCCTGCAGGTTTATGCGTCAGACATACAAAAGTTAGGAAGTGTGTAATTGGATTTATTTTATTGGATTGAAAATTGGGACGAAATTTGGAAAGGGATCAGGTAAATTGAAACTGGCTAAAATTCTATATACATCAATATTTATATTGATAAGAGGACAGAAATTGAAGTAGGAAAAGGAATTTTAATGGACAAAAGCGAGGAAATAAAAGCGGAGCGGTCATGTCGAGGACAGGCAAAGAATATATGATTGAAATCCCCAACGTCATTGCCACACTCACATATATCGCTAGGCAAAAGGTTAAGCCTTGCAAATGCAGGATGCATGCATGGCCCAGCCTCATACGAATAAGGGTCGAATGATAGCTTTACCAAACGTCAGATTTGAAAACCACGGTTTAAGAGGTATATCCATCTGGATCGTGCTGTAATATCGACCTTAGTCTGACAAGAACCAAATGTGTGACCAAGAATTCAATAACTGGGAATTTAGGAAGGAGAGTCAAATCACAACAAAAGTTTTTGTACGGAACCAGATCTCCGTCATTGACCGCAGCTTCGGCAAGGTTATCGGCCTTGATATTGCCAAAGATACCTGAGTGCCCCGGAATCCAAGCAAAAGAAACTGTGTAATTTTTGATGCAAAATTGATACAATAAATCACGAAATACAATAATGACTGGATGATTATTTCTGTTACTGCTAAAAGGAAATCTTTCCAAGGCTTGGAGGGCACTTTTAGCGTCTGTTAAAATTATTGAGCTTTTTAACTTCATGATTAAAATGTACTCCAGAGACTTCAGCAGACCAAAACATTCTCCAGTAAACACTGAAGTCTCTGGAGGCAATTTTATTTTCTGTACAATGCCAAACTGTTGATAAAACGCCAACTCCACACTCCTCGGGACTGGGTTTGGAAGAATCACTAAAAATTAAATGGCTATGTTTCCATCGGCTGTCATTGTCAATAATATCAATAAATTTGGCATTGGCAGAAGGATCTTGTTTACATACACCGAAATCAAACAAAATAGATGGATTTAAAGTTAAGGCATCATAGTTAACACAAAATATAGGAAGGAATTGTGATCTATGTGTTGGAGCTTGGAGAGCTAAGTATTTTTGGAAACTAACAACAAGGCATGGCGGCGATTTATGAGCCCAGTACGGATAATCCATACATTCCAACAAAGACCGTAACTTAGAGTAAAGAGGATGATTATAGACTTGGAATGCTCTAAACAGGAACCTGTCACAAAGAAATTGTCGTCTGAGGTGCAGGGGGGCTTCAGAACATTCGACCTGCAAAGCGTTAATAGGGCTCGAACGCATAGCCCCAGCAATTATTCTCAGAGCCTTAGACTGGATAATGTCTAACTTATGGAGAGCTACTGCATTACAGGGTTCAAGTATAAATGTTCCATAGTCTAAAATACTCCTTATTAGGGCATTATATAGAAGCTTTAGAGAGAAAGGGTGGGCTCCCCACCAAACTCCAGAGAAGCAACGCAGTATATTTAGGATCTTCTCACATTTGGCACTTATATAGTAGCAATGAGGGCTTCCTGTAAGTCTCGAGTCTAAAATTACCCCTAGAAATGTTGCTTCACTTTTAACTGGAACTTTAATGTTATTATAAAATACAGACACTGATGGAGGAAGCCTCATACGTGAAAATAATACTATAATACTTTTAGGGACCGAAAGGCTTAGAGTTATTGTCAAGCCAGACTTTAGTAACAAGGAATATGTCATAGTATCAGACATGTTGTCAACAGAATCACCAGAGACATAGAGGTAAATCATCTCTGCATATTGGGTGTGTTAACTTTACCCTTAAGGGAGGCTTCCAGATCATGAGAATATATATTGTAAAGTAATGGACTTAAAACTGAGCCCTGGGGTAATTTCCAGGCAATACAGGATTGGTAGTAGTCTTCTGATATTACTTAAGCATTCTACCAGCGAGAAGATTAATTGTAGAAGCTTATAAAAATTTGTGGGATATCCAAATTAATGACTTTTGTTTCAGAATTGAAAGGTTGACATTATCATAGGCTGCAGGTACATCTAAGAATGCTGCTAACACAGATTTATTGTACGAAAATGCCAATCTTAAGTCTGTCATAAAGATGCTGAGACTATCCATCGTACTCCTGCCTTTCCTAAATCCAAACTGGTTTGGAGATAATAAACCCTTGCTCTCAATGAACCATTCTAGTCTATTTTTAACTAAATGTTCGGAAATTTTGGAAATAACTGAAGCTAATGCAATTGGTCTGTATGATGATGGATCATTAATCGGTTTATTGGGCTTATGTATTGGGATAACTTCATGGATTTTCCATGATGAAGGAATATTACCTGATGTTAAGATTGAATTAATTAAACTGAGAAAATAAGAAAGGCAGGATTCGTTCAGGTTTTGAAGAAAAGAATATGGAATTCCATCACAACCTGGGGCTGAGTCCCTAAGTTTTGAAAGAACCCCTTTGAGTTCTGAAAGGCTAAAGGAAATGAATGAATCGCTACTATCATGCTGGGAGAGAAGAGAAGGCTGTGAGTCAGAAGAAATATTATCTATAGATGGGACAATGGTGGAGCTAATTTGTCAAGAAACAAATCAACTGTAATGCTATCCATAAAGGAGACCTTGGAGGCTTAAAAGCGGATCTGAATCTACGAATATTTTGCCAAACTTCAGATGGAGAAATGTCTCGTGAAATTGAGGCACAAAAGATTTCCAGCCATTGAATCTTTTTGTTTTAATAATTTACGTGTTTTAGTTATAAGATTACAAAGAATATTAAAATTTTGTGTTGTACAATTTCTCTGTAATTCTGTTCAGCTGTCTTTCTCTCCGCTATCGCAGCAGAACACTCACTGTCCCAAAGGAGGTGATGGAATATATCCATTGCCACTATTATTTTTTATAGAAAACTTCCTCAGCAGCCTGTAGTAGGGCCCGTGTAAAGCTTCAGCACAAAGATGATTATTGATATAATTTAGTGGAGGTATGGTTGATAAATTTTATTGAACTTTATCTCTAAATAATGACCAGTTGGCATCCTTAAGTCTATATTTTAGCCGAGGAGGAGCCCTGACGTCTTCGCCAATTTTTGAGGAAATGATATAATTAGAAGTGATCGCTTCCATATGAAAACGATAGAGGCCACCAGTTTAATGTAGGAGCAGGGAGGGACTACAGGGTAAGGTCTGGTGCACTAATACCCTCATGGGGCTGTGTCCTTCTAGTAGGACAACCAGAGTTTAGAAGGCATAAGTTATTATCATCTAAGATGTCTAAGATTCTAGCCCCATAATGATCAGACTTAGAACTTCCCCACATAGAATGTTGTGCATTGAAATCTCCCATGACCAAAATAGGGCGCGGAAGGGAAGATAGAATGCTACGAATATCATCAAAGACTTCAGTGGAAGGATGAGGTATATATTTACAAATCAAATATTATTTACACTAGCAGCAATAATGGAAAATTTATCACTGTGATTAGGGATGGGTATGTGACAAAGGGCACATCTCCCTAAGAATTAGTGCAACTCCACCATACCCATCTGTTCTGTCTTCTCTAAGACAGATATGTCCTGGAATTCTAAAATTGAATCCGGGACGAAGCCAAGTCTCTTGAAGAGAGACTGCAAATGGTTTGTAACTATTCAATAAAAAATAGGTCACTTTTTACTATTAATACTCCGCTATTCCACTGAATCACCAGAGACTGGTTTCGTGGATGGTCCTGATTGTCCATGAGTTAAAAACTTTTTGAAGAAGGCATCGTAGGACGGTATTTTAATTATGTTAGACTGTGAAAGGTACTGAATTATAGAAATGATGAGATCCTTTGTTATTATTTCTGACAAATCATTGCAATTTTGAGACAACCTGTAGAAAAGGAAGGAATGTTGCTGTAATCTTGGATAAGCTCTGCATGCGCTTTTGATCATATCCTTACTAGCATTTCTGGGATGATCTTTGGGTTTCAAGAATACTGTTTTCCTATATGACTGTGTGGGACTCTTAGAGGGCTTGTTAAATTATAGGGCTGGAATAAGTAATAGTTGGACCAGAAGGGACCGATGAAGCAGAAGCAACAACGTCCTATGGGCTTCCTGAGAAATTGTGCAATTGGATCACCAGCTTTCTTGCAGATCGGAGCATCAAGGTCGTTGTAGACGGTGCATGCTCCGACTACAAACTATGCGCTGGTGTTCCACAAGGCTGCATGCTATCACCAACGCTGTTTCTTCTGCATATCAATGATATGTTGCAAACCGGTAGCATTCATTGCTATGTGGATGATAGCACTGGTGATGCTCTATACGCCGGCCGTGCGAATATTTCTCGGGAAAACGTCGCCGAGTACCGGAACAAACTTGTGTCTGAAGTCGAGTCTTTGCTGAACAAAGTCTCGGTTGAAGGCGACTAAATCTAGTCCAGTTTAATCCTCAGAAACACAAAAGAACCCTTTGTCGTATCTCCTCAGTTTCAAGGCACTCCTTGTTGCCTCAGCCAGTATCGGAATCCTCGGCGTCGACATATCGAGTGACGTGCAGTTTCGCGGTCACTTGGAAGAAGGCCAAATTGGCCTCTAAAAAGCTTGGCGTGCTCAGCAGAGCGGGACAGTATTTCATGTTCCCATCTCTGGCTGGGGCTCCCCAGTGCCAGCTCCTTCCACTTGACCGCATCCAGCGCAGAGCGGCTCGAATCGTCGACGACCAGTCCTTTCCGATCGGCTCGATTCATGGCGCGCTGCGAGAGTTGCATCTCTTTGCATTTTCTTTCGCATTTACCACGAGGAGTGCTCTGAGGAATGTTCGGATTAATCCCAGCCGCCACACGAACGCACATCGCGGCAGAACTCCCGATACCATCCACCATCTGGATGATTGGCGGTCCACCACTGTGCGATTTAGAAGATTTCTTCCTCGCACAACTTCCTGTGGAATAGTTTACCACCAGCGATTTTCCGGACCGATACGACTTAGGGACCTTCAAGAAAAGAGCCTACTCCTTTTAAAAAGCGGCAACGCATCTGCAATTCCTCTGGTTCCCTGGTGTTGCAGTTGTTCATGGGCATTATCTCTTTCAGTCTCGCAGCTTATACCTGAATGGCTGTCACCACATTTGTAACACCTTGGAGTGCCTCTGCATTGCATTTTGGTGTGACCAAAACGGCAGCAATTAAAGCATTGTAGCGTGGGGTAAATATAAAGCTCTACAGATAGGGAGTTGAAACATATAAAGATCCTGGGAGGTAACACCTTCCCATCAAAGGTTAAAACTACGGTCTCAGTTGGAATGAACTTTGGCGTCTCGCCGTCATATACCTTTCTGTTTAATCTCCGAACTTTCAAAATGCTTCCACAGTTCTGCGGAAGCTCAATATTTTCCATAATATCTTTCTCGTCCCAGTCACATGGAACACCTCTCACTATTCCCATGCGGGTGATAGTGAAGGCCGGAATAAATGCTTTGTATTTATTAACATCTAGAGATTTGATTTAGAAATGTGTAGCATCTTGCAATGTTTCAAATTGTAAAGACAACCTGTTCCTTCCTATTTTTTTGATGCTTCCCTCTACAATGTTTTTTATAAAACTTTTTTTAAGGAAAAATCCAAATTGTACTGGGTGAATAGATCCGGTTTGATTTGGTTGTAAGATTTTTGAACATGGACAACATAAGGCGCAGGGTCTGACGCCTGGTAAAGCGAGACAGCGTGAGGGTTACTTGTAACATTGTTAGAGTAAGCAGCCTCATTATGGTGGATTTCAGTGTTTTTATCATCACACTCAAGCACTATAGGAATAACATTATCCTTTAAATCATTAGGAAAGTTGGCAATCTGATAGACCCGTATGTCTGTGGTTCCTTCTCTTCTTTTGGTTTCTAGCTGAGATTCTCTTTCTTTTAACCGATTTCGTGCTTTCGAACAGTCTGTATCTGTAATTGAACCTTCCGTTTCCATTCCCGACGCATCGATTGTGACTACATTAGACACCTGGAGGATGTCCTCCAGGTCTTCGGCCCAACATGGACGCCAAGAAAAATCCTATTTATATAATACAATGAAATGACTTACCAGGCGAAGAAAACAAACTAAAACTATAAATAATCATCAATAACTACTAATATATACACTTTACAACTTAACTGATCCTGTAAAATCAAATTAATTTAATTTTCAAAAGTTTAGCCAAAAAGGACGTCCGCCTACTTCAACACTTCCCGCGCTTATCTCGAGCTATTTCTTGCGTGCCGTTGTGCCGACCTGTCATTCAAAATCGGTTACAGAGTCATGAGATTTGGTATCCTTTTCTATCTTGCATTTTTGCCATAAGGATTTGTTTTCTCCCTTACACTATGTTGGTCTATACGTTAGTATATCCTAAGTCTATGGTTTATACATAATACAGGAGCAGCAAACCGCCGCCGGTCTAGTTCCCGCCAAAACTCCCACAGACGACTTCCACAAACTACATAGTCATAGATTACTGCTCTCTTTGGATTACTGCATAGATTACTGTGTGACATAGATTACTGCTGTATATATACTAGAGATCATACATACATCATACATGTACATAATCAATAAATAATCCACAGACATAGAATTATTACGTATAGAATCCTAGTACGCGCACCGAAAGTGAAGCAAGTAAACTAACGCGAAACCGCGTGAGTTCACTCAGCGACCCGTCAGTGCGCAACGTCTCGTCTTACGGAGAAGAGCTCGCGACAAACTGTAAAATTACTTAAAATATTGTCACAACAGTGATTACAAACATAAAAAGTGGTTTTACATTTCAGAAAAATTCATATATTTAATTCATTATTATTACGTAAATCACTCAAACCAAAGAAATACCTACCTAAGCTACCATGATACAAATGTTGCTAGTTGTGAGGAAAAAATTGCACAATTTTCATTTAAAATCTTTAATTTCTATTATTTATTTCTAAAGTTAAATCGCAACGCTGTGTAAAACTCAGACGTTTAGTAGATACCTACTTATCTAAGTATTATCATAATATTTACAATGGGTGCCTATTTTAAACGATCTATTGACGCCATTTTAACGCTAACTGTTTGATTTTTGCGTTGTTCATTGACCAAGTGAAAGTTTTAGACTATAGAATAAAGACTTTTTATTTACTATCAATTAAAAGAGTAACTTTAAAACAACCATTAAAATTTTAGCGTGTTTTTTCTTTCAAATAAGAAAAAATCCAAATCAGTTTATAAGTGACCGAATTCTGAGGTAACAAATATAAAAAATACACTGAACTGAGAACCTCCTCCTTTTCGAAGTTGGTTAAAATTAAACATTACACGATGACCTTATTGCATTCGATCGAATAATTCTGTATAACATAATATCCTTAAATTTTTTACGTTTGCATTTTGATACCATTAAAATATAAATTATAAAGTTATATTAGTACCATCATTATCATGTTTATTTTATTACATTTTATATTCTCTTAAAATACGTCATCGTACATAATACCTAATCTTTTTAAAGTTAGTTGGGCAATACTCCTAGAGGGCAAAATTTAAGAAATGAAGCAGTGATCCATGTTACGCATTATATTTCTTCAAATTCAATATAGGAACTTTTATTTTTGTATTTTAACATCTTTGTCATTTGCCAATTAAAATTATTTTTATTTATCTTATATATTATAGACTATACATTTGGTAAAATAAGTAACAAATAAAAGTTGTTTAATCCATGATTTATAAAGTATAAAATATAAATTATAGGTACGTTCCGATTATTTTTATGTCCGATTAAAATGATTAGTCTGTATTACACCTCTGAAGCGAAAAATATAAATGTATCTGTGGCTGTTGTAAAAAAGGAATTTCAAACAGGGGTATGAAAATCTTCAGTAGCTTGCTTTTACGTTGACATAGTCACATGATCATTTCACAAAAGCACTATTTTCCCTACTATTTTTACACATTTTATTCAAAAGACGGCGCCACTGCTGTTATTAATTATTTATACCGAAAGCTATAACAATAATTCAATAGTAAATTAGTTAGTTTTATTAAAATGTACGAAATAATACTGAACCTAGTTGATAGAGCCCTCTAGTGTATATTTAGATATACATAAACACTCGCCTGTCACCCAGAGGTAGGCAGAGACTACGGACTTCCACTTGGCACGATCCTGGCACACCTCTCTCGCCTCCTTTACATCCATATATCTACGCATACACGCTCGTCGGTTAAGGGTACTCTAATCTGGCCCATTTCCAATATCGCCAATTTGGTCGATAAACCTTCGTCTAGGGCGTCCCTTTCCGACTCTGCCGTTCACTTCTGCAGCATAAATTTGCTGTCACTCTTTCTTCGTTCATTCTTTCTACATGACCAAACCACAGCATTCCTTTCTTAATCCTGGTCACAACGTCATCTTGCAAACCACACTTCTCTTATCATTATCATATATTTAGATATTCGGTAAATTATAATCCCAGCGCCATCTATGACAGCGCAGAAGAAACTTCCTCGTTATTTGTCAGAGTGGCTCATCCACAGACTAATATGATGCTTGCCGTATATAGTTTATTATCTATGATTTTAACGTGAGTTTTTCGTTTGTGGGTTTCAAAGTTCAATTTTTCAACAAAGAGGTATGGTATTATTTTAAACGGGAATGTTTTAAATCATTTTCAAATTGAATGGAGTTCGTTTCATTTAACATTTCTAAGCTTTGAGTTTGATGTCGATTTACTATAATTCGTATTTTGTAGAATAATTACTTGTGGTGTTACTAGCCAGTAAATATTCAGTTTATGGTGATTTATTAGTTTTACTAAATCGAATGATGTCTAATTATTGCTGAAAATGGTGTGTCCTAAGATGCCTCCATAATCATCCAAAATTGAGTAGGTACCCATGTATATTTTAAATTTCTGTGTATTTATTAAATGTCAATAATATTATTAAATCTCTGTGAAAACAATTTTTTATTTCTGTAAAATATTAAATGTATTTCTGTGTTACATTCCAATTTTCTACTTATGTATCAATGCTTAGCTAATTGTTAATTTTAATCTTACTCTCATGTTTCGTGATAATGGAATATTATTTCAATAATTCTAAATGTATGATATTCATTTATTACTATTTCCATTCCAATTTTCTACAAATGTACGATCTACGAATGCAGAAAATTGGAATGGAAATAATAATAAATTAATGCAATAATATTATGAATTATTGAATGAGGGTGGGTTGGGTGAGCAATGAGCATTATACATATACACATGCACACATTCAAACAGCATTCTCGTGTGAGTGAATTAAAATATACGCATATTATAAGTAGCGCAACAGTCATCAGGTGACGCTTTTTCCAAGGGGCACCAGTTTTACTCGCCAGAGGGCTCTATTTTCTCTTATATACTCTTTAACTAGCTTGCAACTTGGCCAAAACAAATAAGCATGACAGGATCACACATGGGGTCTCTGTAGAGTGCACTAGTACTTATTAGTTTGTAGTAGAGAGTAATTGTGTTCTGTGCACATGAGCATGCAACAAAGAACATTATTTAATCCGTCAAGCCCTACTGGTCCACATCGTTCTTTTACGTGACAAATTTGTGAGCCCTCTAAAGAGTATAGTAATAGCACAGAATGAATAATAGTACTACGTACAGAAGTAGCACTCCTTTGATGTTGACTGCTTGCCGACGTTTTAATAGCCTACATATAATATCAATCAGATAAATCGCACGCAAGCTAAATAAAGCTTTATCGCTGCGCGTGTGGTGTGTATTACTTTGCATCTTTCCCCTTCCTCGTCGACGGACTTTTCGTAGTTAGCAAGGGCTGTTAAAAAGAGAAAAATATATATTGTAAAATGGTAAGTAAATTACTTAGGTACCTATTCTGACTATGATCGACCATATGCCGCTACCATGTGGTTCTTGTTTACCCCCACGCATGCAACTTGTAAGATCATTCGTCAGGAATCGCGATGCTTGGCTCGGAAGAAATGGTAATTAGTGTATACAACAAATAAACCGAAATACGATTAACAGATAATATGATTATCTACTAGATGATATTCTACTTAGTTAAAATCTTCTAAACAAAGTTTAATTTCAGTATTTTGTGTTATTATAACATAAAATATTTTATGTTATAATAACACAAAATGTCAAAACGGGGCCTTTAACGTGTTGGGATTTCGGACCCTAAAACTACGGATAAAGAAAAATACAATGGTTTTCTTAAACATTTATATACATTTTCCTTAAAATAATTAATTACACACCATTTCTTAACTTGTGGTGTTTAAATTCCTTTATTAAAACTAAAGAATCTTTAAAACTCCTTTTACTGAACACCAAAGTTTTTACTTATTGGTACAATCAAGTTCATATTTTTGATTCATAGTATTGATTTAATTAAAAAAAGTATTCAACTGTCTGCTGTCAGTTTAATGCGTCCAAAGCACGTGTGTAGAGATGACTCTTGCTCTCACTGGTGGGCAACGGCGACCGTGTGAGGGTAGACTTGAAAAATTACGTATTATTCTGGCGAGTGCTGTAAAAACGTCAAATTAGTGTTATTGAACATGGTTAAATATGGAAATAATTGATGTTTTTTGCTAGGCATGATTATACAAGGCAACGAGGAAGCTATTTAATAGAAGTAAGGTATTTTAAACCGCCGCACAATGGCCATATCATCCTGTGAGTGTCGTAGAGGCGACAAAGGCAACTGAAACAGGATCTTTCTGACGACCACTCAATATAAAACTACGGTTGCTTGCCAAGCGTGGCAACTATGGCAAATATCCCGCTTAAGAGGCTATCTTTTTTTAAATATTATTCTAAGCCAGCGCTTAACTACAATCCCACCTGATGGTAAGTGGTGATGTAGCCTAAGATGGTGAAACGCACTGACATAACAAAAGCCTATTCACTTTTGCCTTGAAGACACCCACATTGTAATCGGATGGAAACACAGATGCTGGCAAATTATGCATCCTGTAGAAAACCGAAAGGCTGGCTACTTTGCGCCTGTGTTCGAGGCTGGTAAGATTGGTTTTAACCAAATTGAGTCACCAATAAGCCTCTTAGCACGCCTTTCCATTGAGTCCAAAGCTGCTACGTGGCATTTTGCAGCACCAGCCCATATGGCAGCAATACTCCATGCACGACCGGACTGGCGCTTTATAAGTAAGCAGCTGTCCCGGCGTGAAGTATCGCCGCACCTTGCAAGGACTCCTAGCTTCCTGCAGCTGCTTTTGACCTTGACCAATGAACCGCCCGAAGTTCAGATTTGAGGATATTTCAACTCCCAACAACTGAAGGCGGTCAGTGTATTCCAGTGATACATTTTGGAAATAAGGAGCCAACATGAGCTGGCTCTTTTGCAGTGAAGAGACAAGCTTATGTTTTGGAGGCGTTTAATTTCACAAGATTGGCATCGCCCCATTCGGAGACTGCCTGTAGTGTGAGATTCACACGCTTTACCATAGCTTCTTTCGGACTGTATTTGATCCCGACTGGTTCGAGGACTTGTTGGTATCTCCACACACTGTGCTATCGTCTGCATACCCATAGATACCGGGCATAAGCTTGCCATTGATATCCAGCAGGAAGAGAGTTGCGGAGAGAACCGACCACTGAGGAACTCCGGCGTTAGTCGCCACAGGATCGGATGAGCAGCTATCGACGACGACCCCGAGATCGTTCACTCAGTAAGTCCTTTACCCAGTCAATCAGACCAGGGATAGCCGTACGCTGAAGTTTACCAAAGGCTAGCGTACCAAACTCTGTCAAAGGCCTTCGAGACTGTTCTCGAGTGCTTGCGAGATTGGCCGATAATTGGCAGGTCCGGGACGGCTGCCTCTTTTGGACAGGTTGCTCTAGCCAACTTCCAGGATTTTGCACTATTCCAATCCTAAATGAGAGGCGGAACAAGCGTATCAGCACAGGAGACAACTCAGGTGCACAAACCTTTAGAACTATAGCTAGTATACCATCTGGTTCACTAGCTTTATTCACGTCTAGACACCACAAGGTTTTAAGAACCTCCTTATTTGTGATACGAACCTCCGACATAGAGGTCCCGCAGTGAGGTAATTTAGGTGGAACGTTGTTGCCACTGTCCAGACGTGAATTGTAGGCAAGAGAGACGCGGACAAGTCCGCTTTCTTTTAGTCTCGACCTATTCCTACCTACCCGACCTGACCTACCTCGACTTATTGTGGGCAAAGCCTATGTTTAGCAGGTGAAACTTGATAGCTGTAACTATGATGATGACGATGAAGGACGAGAAATGGCCTAGATCTTTTTTTTTTTTTTTTTTATAGGATCGGATGACAAACGAGCACACAGTCCACCTGATGGTAAGTGGTTGCTGTGACCCATAGACATCTACATCTATCTTCAATAAAGAATCAAAATGCAGATGCGTTGTCACCGTGAGGACTAAGATGGAATGCCTCTTTCCAGTAAAAAGGGTCTCCGGTTCTCTACACTCACCATACGAAACACAGCAGCGTTAAGCTGCTATTTTACGCTGGCATTCTGTGAGAGCGTGGTCCCTGCGGTCGAGCCGACCCATTCGTGCTACAACTATACCAGTAATATAGCTGAAGCATGGCTCTACCACGTATATATTACTAAGATGGAATGCTTCGGTAGTTGTAAAAGGGTCTCCGGTTCTCTACACTCAGCACGAAACAGAGCAGCGTTAAGTTACTATTTCACGCTGTTACATTTTGTAAGAGCGTGGTTCTTTCCCCGTCGAGCTGACCCATTCGTGCTACAACCATAGCTGCATTGTGTTACAATAATGTTTTGGATATGGTTTTGTTATCAAGGTGTCTATAAAAGACGCCTACATGATTGATTGATATAAAACAAAAGTAACAGAGTTTTCTATGTCATGCTTATATGCTCACCTTTTTAGTTTTATGCCCATTTTTCATTAAACGTTATTCTAGCTCCACATAGGAATAGGAAAGGAATTTCCTGGAATTATTTGCCATTCCATATAAATTAAAAACCGTTTTCGAAACAAGTTTTGATTGGAATAAATAATAATTTAATATTATCAGTATGTTTAACTATCATAGTTTTATATTTGATATAGTCGTTTTAAGATAAGATTAAAAACAATTAATTATTAAAACTATTACAGGAACATGGACACTACTTCGGGGAGCGACTACGAGAATTCGATCTAAGTCATCTGAGATTATTAAGGACCTCACTGAAATAGCTTAGCGATTTCTAATGAAGTAATTACATACTTGCTGAGTGGGTGGAAGAATACATCCATACCTTATCTTAAACTACAATTTTACTCAGTCCGCACGTAACAATAGTGACCTGTCGCGACTTCGTCGACTTCTTTCTCGTGCGTTTTGGCTACGGCTTCTTCAAATGAACGTATGTAAAGTGGAGCCGCTTCATGGAGATCTTAAAGCATTTTCGCATACCTCACACTTGAATGGTTTCAAGCCGGTGTGGATCTGAGATATTCGTTGATTTTTAAATAGAATATGTGACATACGGGCACATAGTCCACCTGATGGTAAATGAATGCTGTGGCCCATTGACATCTATTAAGAATCCTTATCCTCAATTAAGAAATAAAATGCAGATGCGTTGTCATCCCTGAGGACTGAGATAGAATGACTAGTTACTCTACTCTATATGCTATTTTATGCTGGTATTCTGTGAGAGCGTGGTACTATAAGACAATACACTCCCCATATCGTCTCGCGAGTGTCTTGGGAGGTGACAGAGGGAATATGAAACAGGAGATGGACATCATAGCATCTTCCTGATAACACCTCAATATTATAAAAAACTATGAATATGGAGATGAGACCGTGTAGTGGCGGTGTTAGAATATCTGCTACCCCATATCGTCCCGTGGGTGTCGTAAGAGGCGACAAAGGGAAACAAACTAGGACATGGGCAGCAATTCCGGAATTATAACTGAAAATAATAAAAACCCGCGGTTGCCAACCCACCTGCATGGCAACTATGGCAAATATGGCGAAATCCATCAGGGAAGCCTATGTTCAACAGAGGACTTTTAAAGGTTGTAACGGTAATGATGAACGTCGAAACGAAAAAATAAAAACATAAACTATCATTTAAGTTTAAAACAAAACATAAAGGTTTTTCCATTCGGTATTTTGAATTAGTTGCTTCAGAATAAATGCAGTTTCAATGGTGCACATAAGGCACGGAAAGGTTTTTCTACTCGTTCTATAATTACGTAAGAAATTCACAAAAAATAGATTTTTATCTGGTACACTTTTATATTTATATAAAACACGTTTACATAATATTGTACATATTTTACCAGATAGCTTACGAAAAACGTTTTGCTCCCGTGTGTGTTTTCATATGCCTTTGCAAATTACTTTTAAAATACATCTGTATTCACAGATATTACACGAAAAGGTTTTTCACCGGTATGTATTTTCCATAGACTTAGAATATACTAGCGTATAGACCAACATAGTGTGCAAGGAGAAGAAAATTCCTTAAGGCAAAAATGCAAGATAGAAAAGGATACCAAATCTCATGACTCTGTAACCGATTTTGAATGACAAGTCGGCACAATTCGGCACGCAAGAAATAGCTCCGAGATATTTTGTAAGTATAATAGTGGTTATTTTTAGTAAGTAACTTTTTTCCAAAATGGTTAATTGTTCCGTGAGTGAGTTTGCTGTTAATAATAAAATAATCCTGATAATTTCACATATCACAGGTAATTCTCAAGACGTCGTCAATGTTATGACGCGTTTATTTTTAGTTAAAATTTATGTTACATACTGTTTAAAATATAGAATATATTCAATTATTTTATTAATTTTGATATTTTGCATAGAAAAAGTCACGTTGTTGATAATTTGTATGAATTTGGTAAATATATTTTTATACAAAATATTTTACATGTACGCTAGGGATTGACTCAACTATATCAAAATTAATGTCGATAGTTATCTTGAATGTTTATAATGAATCGATAGACTTGCCTACACAACAAGAAAATAAATCCTCGGTTTGCGTTCTAAAATGTAATTTTATTTTGCCGTTTTCAAACAGATTCCCTCCGGATTCTATAATTAGAAAAAGTGGTTAAGGTTCATTGGACGGGTTGGTTGGAATGCAAAGAGGAACTCAACAATTTGCAGCAAACATTTTCTTGAGAAGTATGAAAGAAAAAGTAAAATAAAAACAATTTTATTAAAAGGAGTCATTTCTACATTATTTGTACCAGTAAGTAAAATATTGTTATAATAAGACTTCAAAAATATAACTTTCAAAACTTTAGATAAATATAGAGACAGATTTTCATACATTATAAAACTGTAGTACATTAAAGACAAAAAAAATCTTGAGATTATCCTCTTTAAGCTATTATGAACCCAACTAGTATCTATTCATCAACCAAAATAAATGTATAACCTTGCTTAACTAATCGCACAGCCTCACGGTCACACTAGTACAATATTCATAGCATCATGCTATTTTCCTAAGGGTTGAGCGGAGCTTCAGAACTTCGGATTATATTCCCAAATCATAACGATAACACTTTTAGTGTAGTTAGGTATAGATATTTAGTAATGCTCCTCAAGCGCTACTAGACGACCGCGCATGAGACGTGAATGTATAAATTCCATAGTGTTTGATACACTCACAACGGTCAATGCTTGATTCATGCTTGATGGCCGACGACATTGTCGCGAGGGCTTAAATAGCGGGTTTATCCCCACAGCGTTAGTCGTAGAGAAGAGGAACTCGTGGTTATATTAGCTGCGCAGATCAATAGATCTGCGAAATTGTTGCACTTGCCGCGGTCAGTCCATGAATGAGTGACCCTTTCTTAACATACCGAGATTGAGAGAATAGAGAGTGCATCTGTATCCTCAGACACTTAGTGCACTTTACTGTGTTAAGATCATTATGTTTTAAAATTCATGCAGCTAAAATGATAATAAGTTTATTATTACTTTATACTTTTCAGGACAGATGAAAGAATATAAACATGAAGCATGATGAAGCCTCATAAACATATTGGCCTTTAAACAGAGCAATCTTATTTAACTGATTCTACAAGTTTCCTTCCTTAAATTATTAAGTTTACATTCATACTTAAGTCGAATGTATATATATATATATATATATAAACTATAATCTATTTAATTATTAATTATTAAATGTTTGTAATTATCACAAGTAATACTTATATGAAAAATAAAGCAGCTATTATGTACTCCGTGTCCCCGTTTTTTTCCCCATCAAAACATTTTATAAAATATATAAAATATAAATAGGTATATACTTATTTAAGTATCTACCTATTTATATTAACAATATGTTAAAAAATAAATTCCGGGGAAACTGCCCACGGCAGTAAATATTTTTCTCCAAAGATCATAGCTCGAAAATACAACATTCTGATCTGATTATTGGGGAGTTTTTTTAAGTTTTTCGGTAAAGTCACGTGGGATTTTATACATTTGAATTAAAATCCAACAAAAGGCAGGTTCTGCTTATTCCTAGGAATATGTTATATGAATATTTTTTAATTATTTTAGAACTATCATGGTAAAATTCAGTTAATTTTTGAAGTTATTCAACTTCATGCACTAAACAATTTTTTATAATCTTTTTACCGCTTCCTTAACAATCATTTTCGATAGTCCTTTTAAGTAAAATATACATCACTAGCTAACGCGCACAATGACACAAAGTCTGTAGTGAAAAATGCCTAAATACTGCCAACTTAATTTACCATGGTATTAAAGTAAGAAAAGTAAAAATACACATTTAAATCTTGTATATATAGAGGTCAGTGTTTAAATGCTATATTTTTATTAAATTAAAATTAAACATATATTTCGTTGGTTTGAATGCAATGCAATCGCCATGCTCACCAATACCTTGTTTAAAGTGCAAGAAAGACGCTACATGTTTGTTTATTTAAATCTGTTTCGTGTTTTTGTCTTAATTAAATTTATTTGAGAGAATATTCTTTCGCATGCTGAATCCACTCATATTTTTTGATGTTTACTAGGGCCTGAATTCCTCCTACGCTGACGTCGGTCGCGTACGTCGGTCGTGCGTACTAATGTACATTGTGTACTATACAGCCCCATACTACGACGATGACGACCACGGAATACTGGCTAAATTCTCCTACGCTGACGTCGGTCGCGCGTACTAATGTACATTGTGTTCTATAGCCCCACACCCTAGCGGAGAATGACGACAGCGGCGCGCACCGCGCGCGTCGGTTTTGCTTGTCAGCGCCGCGCACGTCGGTCGACTGACGAGCGTGGAATAGTGCGAGCGCCCTCAGTCCCCTCAGTCTGTTACCGACGATCCACGCGTGCACGTACAGTTGCAATGAATATTGATACAGAACATGTTATTTATCTAATGATTTGTACAAAAATCGTGATGCGAGAGCAAAATACTGGGTAGAAGTTTTCGAGGCTTTATTCCCGGATAACAATAATGAGGACGATAGTAAAAAAAAAGGAGATCGGTAAGTAAAATACAATGTTAATAATCGTAATTATTAACATTGTATTTACTTACCAATCTCCTTTCCGAAATCCACTTAGCAGACGATCGTGCCGTATAGCGCTCGGTATCGCACTATGGTATTTTATTTCTCGCTGACGTACGCGACCGACCGTACGCAACCGACGTCAGCGTAGGAGAATTCGG
The DNA here is from genome assembly GCA_029286625.1 of Parnassius orleans. Taxonomy (NCBI): domain Eukaryota; kingdom Metazoa; phylum Arthropoda; class Insecta; order Lepidoptera; family Papilionidae; genus Parnassius; species Parnassius orleans. Next base: position 27,492 of record JAGSMP010000996.1, on the reverse strand, counting down.
GTCTAATAGTGGCATGCTCCCATAGCATGCTCCTTTAAAGCGGACAGCCGGGATGCCAATTTGCAGTTACACAGTCTGGATTATCTTTAGCTTTGGAGATCCACGATGAAAGTAAAGGATCTTGCTCCCACTCCGCTCTATACGCCCTTTCATATTTTCGCTTCATCACCACCACCTATAATTACTGTCGTCCACGAAATATTATTAACAAAATATTGCTAACAAGATATTGTCACCATGAAATCTAATGCGATACCAAACTAAAACTAAAGTACGTCTCTTCTATGACTGATTGAAATATTAACCATAAACTCGTGTTTATGAATACTCGTTTTAAGATTATCAACTTTACAAACAAACTTTTAAAGTTGTTTATTGAATGTGATACAAACATAATACAAGTACAGGAAAATACCCACATGCTGGCGAAGTATCTAGGGTTGCCATTTCGGCATTTTAAGTTGCCATAATGAAATCTATTTTAATACCCCAATACCGCCAAATACTGCCAGGTTCTATAAAACGTCAACCGATCATGCCAGAGGCTAAAATAAGAGGCCAATATTGCTAAAATGGCAGGAACCTGCCACATATGGTCACACTGCAGATTAACTAGTATGTAATGTTGAAGGTTTTAATAAATAGGAGACGTGTTGTTGCTACTAGAACTTTAATTATACTCATCACTAAACCTAAGAGTACATGTATTTCTTACACTGCTAGTAGGGTAGAGACATACACTACATCTCCTCGATACTTAAAAAAAAGAAATGTTCTCCATTTACTTTTTTTTTTACATTTTAGTTTCTTGATACATATGATAAAAGATTGATTTATATATCATATGAACCCTGAATCTTATTATATAATAATAATAAGTTTAAAATAAAATACAATGTTATTAGGCATTAAATTTATATAATTTCTAAATTGAGTAAAATAAAGTAGTTAAACAAAATATTAAATTAATTTTATATAAAAAGATTATAACCTCATGATCATGACCAGGTTATACATATTATTAAGTCTAATTTAATGCGATTTTATTTCGTTTACATTTTATTTTGTACGTCATTAACCTGTCGTATTTTTGGTAATAACCAACGTTACAACAACATGTTAACATGAACTTATCACATAATATCATACCATATAATACGATAAATTAATATTTTTTAATATTTATTTTCTCTCGAGATTTATTATTTCAACTATAGTTCCTCTTTAATGTATAAGTACATACTTCTCTTTTTTTTTTAAATCCTCAGTTCTATATTTTCACGGGTTCACGGCCGTGTCTTTATTTATATTTATTTATTTTTATATAAGGAGCGCTAGGATCACTCCCACATTTTAAAAATTTTCTTTAATTCTTGGTCTACCCTTTTATTATTATCATTATTTTATAATTATTTATTAGCTTTTCACTATATAACCTTCACAATCAAGTATATAGGTGGGCGACAATAATAATCGTACCATAACATTGTATTTACTTACCAATCTCCTTTCCGAAATCCACTTAGCAGACGATCGTGCCGTATAGCGCTCGGTATCGCACTATGGTATTTTATTTCTCGCTGACGTACGCGACCGACCGTACGCAACCGACGTCAGCGTAGGAGAATTCGGGTCTAATAGTGGCATGCTCCCATAGCATGCTCCTTTAAAGCGGACAGCCGGGATGCCAATTTGCAGTTACACAGTCTGGATTATCTTTAGCTTTAGAGATCCACTATGAAAGTAAATGATCTTGCTCCCTGTCCGTTCTATACGCCCTTTCATATTTTCGCTTCATCACCACCACCTATAATTACTGTCGTCCACGAAATATTATTAACAAAATATTGCTAACAAGATATTGTCACCATGAAATCTAATGCGATACCAAACTAAAAACTAAAGTACGTCTCTTCTATGACTGATTGAAATATTAACCATAAACTCGTGTTTATGAATACTCGTTTTAAGATTATCAACTTTACACACAAACTTTTAAAGTTGTTTATTGAATGTGATACACACATAATACAAGTACAGGAAAATACCCACATGCTGGCGAAGTATCTAGGGTTGCCATTTCGGCATTTTAAGTTGCCATAATGAAATCTATTTTAATACCCCAATACCGCCAAATACTGCCAGGTTCTATAAAACGTCAACCGATCATGCCAGAGGCTAAAATAAGAGGCCAATATTGCTAAAATGGCAGGAACCTGCCACATATGGTCACACTGCAGATTAACTAGTATGTAATGTTGAAGGTTTTAATAAATAGGAGACGTGTTGTTGCTACTAGAACTTTAATTATACTCATCACTAAACCTAAGAGTACATGTATTTCTTACACTGCTAGTAGGGTAGAGACATACACTACATCTCCTCGATACTTAAAAAAAAGAAATGTTCTCCATTTACTTTTTTTTTTACATTTTAGTTTCTTGATACATATGATAAAAGATTGATTTATATATCATATGAACCCTGAATCTTATTATATAATAATAATAAGTTTAAAATAAAATACAATGTTATTAGGCATTAAATTTATATAATTTCTAAATTGAGTAAAATAAAGTAGTTAAACAAAATATTAAATTAATTTTATATAAAAAGATTATAACCTCATGATCATGACCAGGTTATACATATTATTAAGTCTAATTTAATGCGATTTTATTTCGTTTACATTTTATTTTGTACGTCATTAACCTGTCGTATTTTTGGTAATAACCAACGTTACAACAACATGTTAACATGAACTTATCACATAATATCATACCATATAATACGATAAATTAATATTTTTTAATATTTATTTTCTCTCGAGATTTATTATTTCAACTATAGTTCCTCTTTTATGTATAAGTACATACTTCTCTTTTTTTTTTAAATCCTCAGTTCTATATTTTCACGGGTTCACGGCCGTGTCTTTTTTTATATTTATTTATTTTTATATAAGGAGCGCTAGGATCACTCCCACATTTTAAAAATTTTCTTTAATTCTTGGTCTACCTTTTATTATTATCATTATTTTATAATTATTTATTAGCTTTTCACACTATATAACCTTCACAATCAAGTATATAGGTGGGCGACACATAATGCGTTTTGCATTTAACTTGACATCATATTATATGTACTTTTTATCCCTTCCAAAACCTTGATGTCTACGAAAAGTTCTCATTGACTTTTTAGCATTTTCAGAATACTCGGTTGCGCACTCGACTATCACTGAAATAACTAATTATCTACCAGATCTTGTGCTTTACCTAATAATATTCCAAAAATTTTCATTGCTGAAATAAGTTAATATTTGAATTAACTCTAACCACTGTGTATAAAACACTCACTGAATTTATTTTTATCAGTCAAATCTCTCAATAAATTATACAATCCTTGCCATTCAACACAAAACTTTAAGTATCTTAACCCGTCTTATCACATTACCGAATGCATAAAAGAAAAAAACTTGCCAAGGAATTGTTACAAGTGTTTGAAATAGGCTATATGATCTACCTAGATGATTATTTAATATTAAAATATTCGAATCAAAATGCAAAACGGATCTAAATTTTCTTAAAAGATCTCGACCGATGATAACATTCGCCATAATTGGTAACGAATTAAAAACATAAAACTTGTGGTCAATAATTAGATCGCTTGTGTTCTTACAGCGCGAGCGATTCATGTTTATTATGAATGCCGTTTCCATATACGCTTCTGGAATCTTTTGCTGTATGAGATTCAGTATTAAGTTTAACAAAACAATCTGTTATTAAAAACTATTTGAAAATATTTTTAATACAATGATTCAAGATACTATTTTTTTTACACTTTGTATTATTTTATAAATAACTGTGTAAACGTCTACTTAATGTACCGATATACTTTATTTGAGTATAATATAATATGATATTTTATTTATAAGTGAAATGTTTGCTTAAAACTTTATTTTATTTGAAGTTTTCCACTAATGAATATGTTAAGTTGGTGATTAACGATACATAAACTCAATCCATTTAATCGCATCCGAATAACCTTAAAAATTAATCGGTTATTAGGTTTTCCAAATTCTCAGCTGATTAGGCTTTTTTTTTGTGGATATGCTAACCTCCGATAATTTTCCTTATCTATTTCACAACTTTTACCCATGTATTATTTCTTTCAACAGTTTTATTTATAATTGCGTCTTCTGTAACTTAGCCATATATTTTTTTTTTCACGTCTTTTACAAATTTATATCATATAAGTAGTCTCTTATATCATTTAGGTACATCATTTGCTGTCAGAGAAAGAGGCTCACAATGAATTAATTAATTGTATACTTAATAGGAGTTTCAAAATCGTTTTGAACGAAGTTATTATTTTCATAATCCACATAAGTAAGTTAGATATTCAAACTGTTATCTTATGATTTAAAAGTTTAATCAATATTAAACCAAAATAAATTATTGCATTTCATATTAAGATACAGAACAAAGAAGTCAAAGCAACGTAATCATTTTCAGTAACAATAACATAATCACATAACAAGAGACAGATCAAAATACAAATGCAATTCCCAGCCGCGTAAGCGATTTGTGACACTTTTGTTTTAAATTCAAAGTACGTTTATGGGAACGTTTGCGATTACATCGTATGACATAGGCACCTAATTTCAACAAAACTTACAAAATGTTTTATTATGAATATACTTAACATGTATCTAAAATTATAGTATTAAACACTTTTTATTTATGTAGTTAAGATCATTACATTGCATTGTTATAATACTTTTACATACATTATCAAGTATTTATTATAGGTATATGTAATTTGTCATTAATAGTCGAAACGCATTACCCTTCTTAAGATTTCATGACTTCTAAGTGTAGTATGTTTATCTTATTTGAAACATAAATAAAAAATAGGCTATTACATAAATATAAGTTTGTATAGCAAAATATATGTTGTATTTGTTGTTATAAGTATTTTAGTATATATAATAACATATTTTTGGAATAAAAGAAAAAAACTATTACACTATGAAACTTATAATAATAGCGATCCGATACTGTTTGACGTGATTTTAATAAGCAATATATAAACCAAATTTAGTTCAAAATTTTACAAATTTTACATAAACAAATAATTTTATGTTTTCTTTGTTTACTAATAAAGAAATTTAGGTAGAGTTATTGAAATTATGAAACAATTATGTAAATTGATATAAAATATATCTTAGCGAAAATGTATATTTATTAGATTTTTTTACGTGTGGTTGTTTTAGATTTAAGGGGATCCCTTATTACCTCATTTTAATTGTTGACATGCCCCTGCACGTTAATTATTTTCATACTAATACTACTCTCATTTCCTTTGATTTCGATTGTCAGGCCTTTTTTTCATAATTGTTGTACGTACTTTTTTTTAAATTATTTATGACCTTAGCTAGCTTTATTAATTTGATATCGGGAATCGGAGTTTTAATTCACTTTATTTATATTTAACTTCATGATATATATCACGCGGGTACTTTATACATATGGGCCCCCCATTTACTTGGGTATTATATTACATTTTCATTACATTACTTTCATTTTATTGGTACATAAACTTTTTTATACTATATCAAGGTTATAGTGTACCTTGGGTTGTGCGCACAACCTTGAGGTCTACGTTTAAGTCATTTTAAAAGGACTCCAACAATTGTCACTGAGGAAAACTAAGTTCACGCTATGATCCAATGAAGGATGTGACCCTATGTACCATTATCAAGGGTAACAAATTTAAGACTTCTGGTCCCCAATAGTACTAAAATGAGTAAAATCGTTCACATCACTTGTACTGAAGGTATTTTTCGCTAGTACCCGTTACTTCCGATTTTATCATCCAATCATGGAAACATACCCTGCTCGAGGGCTATATGCTATACCAGTGATAGACGTTCCCGTATCTCTCCATTATTTATTTATCAAGGTCATCTTTTCTTTTATCTTTTATTCTCTTCTTAAATCTTTATTTCCTTCTTTATCTTTATAGTACCTGTTGTTATCTACTTGACTGTATCGGTAACTTTTATATACTTTCATGCTCCACTTCCATATACTAACTTGCATAATTCTCGCTCATAATGGATTCAATACAATTTTTTTTAGCATCATCAAATATTTGGGTGATCAGTCCAATATTGACGAAACTTAGCAATTCAATCGTTCGTATTCACACTTTTGAACATTCCTTCTCTCACTCCTCACACCTTTTAAAATATATTTGTCAGTCAATTTTTTATGTCCTTGTTTAACTTTGTTAAGAAACATTATTATTAAGACCTATTTTAATTATTATATTCCTTATTACATAAAAATGATAGTTTTAAATATTTTCTAACTGACACAGAAGTTACATCGCTTATAGTTATATTACTTTTACTTACATCGAAAATGTATTAGCTTTAATAATACATTTAATTTACATAAAAAGTAGGATTGCTAGAACTATGATATTTAAGAAATCGTATACCTAAAAAAAAAATATCGGTTATCACTATTACAGCTAACATGTTTGTATAAACAAAACATTAATTTATTTAAATATTGAAACAATTTAGATTTTTAAGTAGATAAAATTAACTTTAAGATTATTTATTGAAGGTTATATAACATACATTTATATATAATAATAAAGTTACTTTAAGGTTTTATGCATTTAGAAAAGAAGAAAATAATGTATAACTTATAATAATTGCGATTTTTTTATATAAACCCTTTTCAAAATTGAATACATTTAAATAAAAACTACTATAAAAAATTGGGTTAAATTTAAAATATATTTACTTTAACACGAACCTCTTCATCGTAAAATGTATGTTTTTAGAAAACAATATCTACTAAAATATTATAAATTGTTAAATCTGACAAATATTTTCTAGTTACTTGTAAATACCGTACATTTAATATTTAATGCATTATTTTTTTTTTTTAATATAGTCTAAAACATAATAAAATAATTAAATATAATGTATAAAAATAACGCTGATGCGATGTTACCTCTTATATACATATCTTCTTTTTTCTTTTCGGTTCAATTTTCATATTTTACTGGACAAAGCTCGTACGTAAAGTACAACTGTCTTTTTTTAAATTAATCCGTTGTTTCTTGAACTTTGTTCTTCGGTCATTATATAAAAATCCCCATTTTATTTTTCTCATTCTTCGTTAGTTGTCTTCATAGTACTATAGATTATATGTTTTAAATTTTCAGTCAGCTTCTATAAAATTCTTATTGTGTCATAGTGGCCTCTTCTTGAATTCTAATTTATTTATTTTCCGTCACGTCCGGTATTACGTCCATTCCGTTATAATATTACTTTATTGTCAATCATTATTATTCATGTTTTCATTATTTAATTTAGCAATATTTATTCCCACCTTTTAATTTTAAATAGGCCCGGCGGTGCGCTTGCATTGTCGCAGCGCACCGCCTGGCAGGGTCGCCATGTAATGTTGAAGGTTTTTAATAAATAGGAGACGTGTTGTTGCTACTAGAACTTTAATTATACTGATCACTAAACCTAAGAGTACATGTATTTCTTACACTGCTAGTAGGGTAGAGACACATACACTACAAGTAGATTCGAGAAATTTTGCGCATGACACCACAGACAGTCTAATATGATTAGCACTTTATAAGTTTGTGAATATGATGATACCCATCATGACACCATGACAGGACCAGGAGTATCAAAGAGTATAGTAACTGTCCTATACAGGAGTTGAGGAGGATTGACGATTGACTCATAGAATAAATCAAGGATAAACTGGAAGAAAAAAAGCAAGGAACATACTATATGTAGCAATTGACTTGGCAGGATTAACGATCAAGGGTGTATTCCGATATACACTGTGACGACAATGGGTGACCTCAATTCAGTACTGTGAAGCCGTTGCTTTTAGTTTGCTATACTGGTTACTGTTTAAAACGGAACGCAGTCCAGTATACTGTCATCCCCATTTTCTAAGGGGCCCGGTTTTGCTGGCCGGGGGATATCACCCCCGGCTTCGGTATTTAATATGGTAATTATTTACAAGACTAATTATTATACTATATCGACAAGATTTAAACTAAGAAAAATGAGATTTAAGTAGTTTTTGGCAAAATAATTTGAATTTTTTTAATAATTAAAAATTATAATATTCATATTTAATACAATATTAAAACTATAAAAACAAAACTAGTAATTTCATTATCAAACAACCCTACTCCCCGCGGTATCGTGCCAAGAACGCTGGCTGCGTTTTCCCGCTGAATGGCTATACTTAGCCTTTGAGCGAGAAAAGTGCCAGCCCTCTTATCACCAGCAGCAACAACCAGCCGCGGATGGAGTTCCTTTAGGAACTTCATCGCACGTAGACCCCACGGACTGATAGTCTCTACAGCAAGTGGCACAAATATGTAGTCATCTCTCAGAGACTCATATTTGCGCCACTTAATCAGTTCAGGCTTTTAATAAAATCAATCAAAAATATATCTCCTATCTTAAATGAAATAAAAGTATGTAGGAAAAACATTCATCGACGTAGATGCAGTTATCATTCATCATTACAGCCCTTCACAAGTCCATTGCTGAACATAGGCCTTCCCTAAGGAATGCCACAATGTACGGTCCTGAGCCACCTGCATCCATCGATCTTACCAGGTTGTCACTCCATCTAGTGGGGGATCGCCGTACACTTCGCCTACCAGTACGACTGTCACTTGAGAACCTTTTTTCTCCATCGCATCGGTTCAGCTTACTAAACCCGGTCCTAAATGATGTAAATTGGCCGCGGCTTCTGAGAGTATATCTTAGACAAATTGTAATAAAATGATTACTACAACTCATTTCTCTTCGCGCTTTACGTTCATCCCGGAGCCATTCCGTTCGCGCACAATCAAATAGTCATAAATACGTACCCTTAGAAAAGAAAATTAATTAAATTAGTCGTTGACGTAGTACAACCAAAATAAAAAGAACTAGATTACCCACACAATGGTTGTAAAAGTCTAAGTATGGCAATTTAAATTGCATGTAATTGTAGTAATCATAGACCTAGAATACAAAGTCTATGGTAGTAATGTATTTATGGCGAACTATCGCTATCTCTTACTGACATACGCTGAGGTCTTGTCTATCTATATTTTCTCTGCATAGTTTCTCTGTCTACGTGGTTACGCGATCCTGCCGTCTATTGGATTCTCTGTCTACGGGTGCAAACCTCTACTGGCAAGCGACGCGCGGTTCGAAAGTCACTTGAAAAATCGATAATTTTTTAATAAATGTAATGAAAAAAAACGGTCGGGTAGAATCGATTCCAAAATGAATTACCTATAAATTGATATTATTTATAGAAAAAAATAGTGCTAGTACTTGTTTAAAATGAAATTTGGCTTGTAAAAAAACTGCAAATCGAACGTAGTTCGGTATTTTTTTCTATCGAGAAAATTGTTTTTTTTTTTTTATAGGATAGGGTGACAAACGAGCACACAGTCCACGTAATGGTAAGTGGTTGCTGTGACCCATAGACATCTACATCTATCCTCAATAAAGAATCAAAATGCAGATGCGTTCTCACCCGTGAGGACTAAGATGGAATGCCTCTTTTCCAGTAAAAAGGGTCTCCGGTTCTCTACACTCATCATACGAAACACAGCAGCATTAAGCTGCTATTTTACGCTGGTATTCTGTGAGAGCGTGGTCCTTCCCCGGTCGAGCCGATCCATTCGTGCTACAACTATACTACTAATATAGCTGCAGCATGGCTCTACCACGTATTGTATCGTGTACATCGTAGGGAGAAAGAATGTATCCAAAAATTTTTTTTTTTCAGATTCAAATGTAATAATTTGCCTATCAAGAACCAATATTGAAACGGACAAAAACAGGAACACCAGCCTTAACTTAAACAGAATAAAACGAGAACAAAAAATTAACATTTTTATTTCTCCGATAAAACAAATCATTTTAATGAGGTAAGAATTAATTAAAACGCAGTCCTCGTAGTGTACTGAGAAGACGTTTCAAGTCTTACTAATTAACAAACAACTTAGACTCGAAAACCAAAACTTTTTAATATTCTAAGCCAGTTAGCTATAGTCCATAGATAAATAGATATGTAGCAAGCTACCATAGACTTAGGATATACTAGCGTATAGACCACCTGACAGCTGAAAACGCGTGACCAATTTTGATTTGTCATTGTGTGCGTTAGCTAGTGATGTATATTTTACTTAAAAGGACTATCGAAAATGATTGTTAAGGAATCGGTAAAAAGATTATAAAAAATTGTTTAGTGTATGAAGTTGAATAACTTCAAAAATTAACTGAATTTTACCATGATAGTTCTAAAATAATTAAAAAATATTCATATCACATGTTCCTGGGAATAAGCTGAACCTACCTGCCTTTTGTTGGATTTTAATTCAAATGTATAAAATCCCAGGTGACTTTACCGAAAACCTAAAAACTCCCCAATAATCAGATCAGAATGTTGTATTTTCGAGCTATGATCTTTGGAGAAAAATATTTACTGCCTAATTGCTAAAAGCTGCTTAATATAAATAGGTTTTTTACGTGGTAGAGCCATGCTGCAGCTATATTATATTAGACCGGGGAAGGACCACGCTCTCACAGAATACCAGCGTAAAATGGTAGCTTAACACTGCTGTGTTTCGTATGGTGAGTGTAGAGAACCGGAGACCCTTTTTACTGGAAAAGAGGCATTCCATCTTAGTCCTCACGGGTGACAACGCATCTGCATTTTGATTCTTTATTGAAGATAGATGTAGATTTCTATGGGTCACAGCAACCACTTACCATCAGGTGGACTGTGTGCTGGTTTGTCACCCTATCCTATAAAAAAAAGGTAGATACTTAACTAAGTATATACCTATTTATATTTTATATATTTTATAAAATGTTTTGATGGGGACACAAAACGGGGTGTAGTGGTATGTGGCTTCCTCCTCCCAGTAGTGTAATAAATACATCTACACCTAGGTTAAGTGAGGAGTAATAAAGAGATATTGTAACGAGACAGTTGTTACTATTGGTCCGATCACCACATGGCGACCCTGCTAGGCGGTGCGCTGCGACAATGTAAGCGCACCGCCGGGCTATTAAAATTAAAGGTGGGAATAAATATTGTTAAATTAAATAATGAAAACATGAGTAAAATGATTGACAATAAAGTAATATTATAACGGAATCGACGTAATACCGGACGACGGAAAATAAATAAATATGAATTCAAGAAGAGGCCACAATAACACAATAAGAATTTTATAGAAGCTGACTGAAAATTTAAAATATATCTATGAAGACAACTAACGAAGAATGAGGAAAATAAAATGTGGTTTTTTTTAATATAATGACCGAAGAACAAAATTCAAGAAACAACAGATTAATTTTAAAAACGGTTGTATTTCAGCGAGCTTTGTCCAGTAAAATATGAAAAGTGAACCGAAAAGAAAAAGAAGATATATAAGAGGTAACATTGCATCAGCGTTATTTTATACATTATATTTTATTATTTTATTATGTTTTAGACTATATTAAATAAAAAGTAACGCATTAAATATTAAATGTACGGTATTTACAAGTAACTAGAAAATATTTGTCAGATTTTAACAATTTATAATATTTTAGTAGATATTGTTTTCTAAAAACATACATTTTACGATGAACAGGTTCGTGTTAAAGCAAATATATTTTAAATTTAACCCAATTTTTTATAGTATTTTTATTTAAATGTATATAATTTTGAAAAGGGTTTTATAAAAAAATCGTAATTATTATAAGTTATAATCATTTTTCTTCTTTTCTAAAGGTATGGAAAGCTTAAAGTAACTTTATTATTATATATAAATATATATTATATAACCTTTAATAAATAATCTTATAGTTAATATTACTTACAATAATTACTTAAAAATATTAATATTACCTACTTAAAAATCTAAATTTTTCAATATTTAAATATATTAATGTTTTGTTTATACAAACTTGTTAGCTGTAATGAAATAGTGATTACCGGTTTTTCTGTAGATATACGATTTCTTAAATATCATAGTTCTAGCAATCCTACTTTTTTATATGTAAATTAAATGTATTATTAAAGCTAATACATTTTTCGATATAAGTAAAAGTAATATAACTATAAGCGATGTAACTTCTGTGTCAGTTAGAAAATACTTAAAACTATCGTTTTATGTAATAAGGAATATAATAATTAAAATAGGTCTTAATAATAATGTTTCTTAACAAAGTTAAACAAGGACATAAAATTGACTGGCAAATATATTACCTTATATTTGTACAATATTAAAAGTATATATTTAAAAGGTGTGAGGAGTGAGAGAAGGGATGTTCAAAAGTGTGAATACGAATGATTGAATTGCTAAGTTTCGTCAATATTGACTGATCACCCAAATATTTGATGATGCTTAAACTACTGGTATTGAATCCATTATGAGCGAGATTATGTGTTATTATATGGAAGTGGAGCATGAAAGTATATAAAAGTTACCGATACAGTCAAGTAGATAACAACAGGTACTATAAAGATAAAGAAGGAAATAAGATTTATGAAGAGAATAGAAATAAAACAAAAGTTGACCTTGATAAATAAATATTGAGAGATACGGAACGTCCATCACTGGTGTAGCATATAGTCCTCGAGCAGGGTATGTTTCCATTATTGGATGATAAAATCGAAGTAACGGTACTAGGAACAATACTTCAGTACAAGTGATGTGAACGAGTTTACTCATATTAGTACTGTTGGGGACCAGAGAAGTCTTAAATTTGTTACCCTTGGTAATGGTACATAGAGGTCACATCCTTCATTGGATCATAGTGTGAACTTAATTTTCCTCAGTGACAATTGTTGGAGTCCTTTTAAAATGACTTAAACGTAGACCTCAAGGTTGTGCGCACAACCCAAGGTACACTATAACCTTGATATAGTATAAAAAAGTTTATGTACCAATAAAATGAAAGTAATGTAATGAAAATGTAATATAATACCCAAGTAAATGGGGGGCCCATATGTATAAAGTACCATGTGATATATCATGAAGTTAAATATAAATAAAGTGAATTAAAACTCCGATTCCCGATATCAAATTAATAAAGCTAGCTAAGGTCATAAATAATTTAAAAAAAAAGTACGTACAACAATTATGAAAAAAAGGCCTGACAATCGAAATCAAAGGAAATGAGAGTAGTATTAGTATGAAAATAATTAACGTGCAGGGGCATGTCAACAATTAAAATGAGGTAATAAGGGGATCCCCGCCCAAATCTAAAAACAACCACACGTAAAAAAATATAATAAATATACATTTTCGCTAAGATATATTTTATATCAATTTACATAATTGTTTCATAATTTCAATAACTCTACCCTAAATTTCTTTATTAGTAAACAAAGAAAACATAAAATTATTTGTTTATGTAAAATTTGTAAAATTTTGAACTAAATTTGGTTTATATATTGCTTATTAAAATCACGTCGAAACAGTATCGGATCGCTATTATTATAAGTTTCATAGTGTAATTTTTTTTTTCTTTTATTCCAAAAATTATGTTATTATATATACTTAAAATACTTATAACAACAAATACAACATATATTTTGCTATACAAACTTATATTTGTGTAATAGCCTATTTTTATTTATGTTTCAAATAAGATAAACATACTACACTTAGAAGTCATGAAATCTTAAGAAGGGTAATAATGCGTTTCGACTATTAATGACAAATAGCATATACCTATAATAAATACTTGATAATGTATGTAATAGTATTATAACAATGCAATGTAATGATCTTAACTACATTAATAAAAAAGTGTTTAATACTATAATTTTCAGATACATGTTAAGTATATTCATAATAAAACATTTTGTAAGTTTTGTTGAAATTAGGTGCCTATGTCATACGATGAAATCGCAAACGTTCCCATAAACGTACTTTGAATTTAAAACAATAGGTGCCAAATCGCTTATCTGGGATTTGCAACTTGTATTTTGATCTGGCTGTTGCAATATTAATGATAATGATAACAATGCTTCTTCTTCTTTGTTCTGTTAGTCTTAATATGAAATGTAATTTTTTTTTTCGCTTTTATATTGATTGTACTTTAAAATCATAAGCTTTTAATTTTATAATCAATTATTTTCCAGGAAAATAGTTTTAATATCTAACTTATTTATGTAGTACATGAAAATAATTTCTTTATAACGATTTTGAAACTCCTATTAGTATACAATTAATTAATTCATTTGAGCCTCTTTCTCTGACAGCAAATGATGTACCTAAATGATATAAGAGACTACTTATATGATATAAATTTGAAAGACGTGAAAAAAATATATGGCTAAGTTACAGAATACGCAATTATAAATGAAACTATTGAAAGAAATAATACATGGGTAAAAGTTGTGAAATAGGTAAGGAAAATTATCGGAGGTTAGCATATCCACATAAAAAAAAGCCTAATCAGCTGAGAATTTGGAAAACCTAATAACCGATTAATTTTTTAAGGTTATTCGGATGCGATTAAATGCGGATTGAGTTTATGTATCGTTAATCACCAACTTAACATATTCATTAGTGGAAAACTTCAAATAAAATAAAGTTTTAAGCAAACATTTCACTTATAAATAAAATATCATATTATATTATACTCAAATAAAGTATATCGGTACATTAAGTAGACGTTTACACAGTTATTTATAAAATAATACAAAGTGTAAAAAAAATAGTATCTTGAATCATTGTATTAAAAATATTTTCAAATAGTTTTAATAACAGATTGTTTTGTTAAACTTAATACTGAATCTCATACAGCAAAAGATTCCAGAAGCGTATATGGAAATGGCATTCATAATAAACATGAATCGCTCGCGCTGTAAGAACACAAGCGATCTAATTGAGCACAAGTTTTATATTTTTAATTCGTTACCAATTATGGCGAATGGTATCATCGGTCGAGATCTTTTAAGAAAATGTAGATCAGTTTTGCATTTTGATTCGAATATTTTAATATTATATGATCATCTAGGTAGATCATATAGCCTATTTCTAGCACTTGTAACAATTCCTTGGTAAGTTTTTCTTTTATTTCACTAATGTGATAAGACGGGTTAAGAGATACTTGAAGTTTTGTGTTGAATGGCAATTGTATAATTTATTGAGAGATTTGACTGATAAAAATAAATTCAGTGAGTGTTTTATACACAGTGGTTAGAGTAAATTCAAATATTAACTTATTTCAATGAAAAATGTTGGAATGTTAATAGGTAAAGCACAAGATCTGGTAGATAATTAGTTATTTCAGTGATAGTCGGTGCGCAACTGAGTATTATGTAAATTCTAAAAGTCAATGAGAACTTTTCGTAAACATCAAGGTTTTGGATGGGATAAAAAGTACATAATATAATATGATGTCAAGTTAAATGCAAAACGATATATACGAGTATACTTGATCATACTGTACGCGATGTCTGCGTGAAGGTTAGTGTGTAACGCTAATAAATAAATATAAGAAATAATAATTATAAAAGGGTTAACCAAGAATTAAAGAAAATTTTTTAAATGTGGGAGTGATCCGAGCGCTCCATATATAAAATAAATAAATAAATAAAAATAATTACACGGCTGTAGACCCGTGAAAATATAAAACTGGGATTCAAAAAAAAGAGAAGTATAGATTAAACGAGGAACTATAGTTTATGTAATAAATCTGAGAGAAAATATTTTTTTAATATATGGTATGATATGATATGTGATAAGTTCGTGCTAACGTGTTGTTGTAACGTTGGTTAGTACCAAAATACGACAGGTTAATGACGTACAAAACAAAAGGTAAACGAAATAAAATCGCATGCGTATCCTGGACTGACTTAATAATATGTATAATCTGATCATGATCATGAGGTTATAATCTTTTTTATATAAAATCAATTTTATATTTTAACTATTTTATCTTACCACTTATCCATGTCTAACATTGTATTTTATTTTAATGTTCAATATTAAATGTATTATTATGTTATAAGATTCAGGGTTGATATAATATTATATTTAAATATTTCATTTTATGTTCATATTCTTGATAACAGCATTAGATGACAAGTATTTAGTACAATGTAATGTAAATGTAATCAGAAATCATTTTGTTATAAGAATCAACAATAAAATGTAAAAAAAGTAAATACAAGACATTTCTTTTTTTTAAGTATCGGGGGGAGGTGTAGTATGTGGCTTCTCCCAGTAGTGTAATAAATACATCTACCCTAGGTTAAGTGAGGAGTAATAAAGATATTGTAACGAGACAGTTGTTACTATTGGTCCGATCACCACAGGGACACGGAGTACAACATAATAGCCATGTTTTATTTTCATATATATACATTTTGTGATAATTACAAACATTTAATAATTAATAATTAAATAGATTATAGAAGTTTATTTTAACATCCGACTTAAGTATGAATGTAAACTTAATAATTTAAGGAAGGAAACTTGTAGGAATCAGTTAAATAAGATTGCTCTGTTTAAGGGCCAATATGTTTATGAGGCTTCATCATGCTTCATGTTTATATTCTTTCATCTGTCCCTGAAAAGTATAAAGTAATAATAAAATTATTATCATTTTAGCTGCATGAGTTTTAAATGATCTTAACACAGTAAAGTGCACTAAGTGTCTGAGGATACAGATGCACTCTCTATTCTCTCAATCTCGGTATGTTAAGAAAATGGTCACTCATTCATGGACTGACCACGACAAGTGCAACTGAATTTCGCAGATCTATTGATCTGCGCAGCTATTACTTAACCACGAGTTCCTCTTCTCTACGAATAACGCTGTAGGGGATAAACCACGCTATTTAAGCCCTCGCGACAATGTCGTCGGCCATCACATGAATCGGGCATTGACCGTTGTGAGTATCAAATACTATGGAATTTATACTATCGTCTCATGCGCGGTCTAGTATGTTTAGAATTTATGTAGTTAGTATGATATTTAGTAATGCTCCATTACTAAATATCTATACCCAACTACGCCAAAAGTTTTATCGTTATGATTTGGGTATATAATCCGAAGTTCCGAAGTTCGCTTAACTCTTTGGGGAAAATAGCATGATGCTATGAATATTGTACTAGTGTGACCGTGAGGCTGTGCGGTTGGTTAAGCTACGTTATACATTTATTTTGGTTGATAAATAGATACTTAGTTGGGTTCATAATGGCTTAAAGAGGATAATCTCAAGATTTTTTTGTCTTTAATGTCCTACAGTTTTATAATGTATGAAAATCTGTCTCTATATTTATCTAAAGTTTTGAAAGTTATATTTTTGAAGTCTTATTATAACAATATTTTACTTACTGGTACAAATAATGTATAAATGACTCCTTTTAATAAAATTGTTTTTATTCTACTTTTTCTTTTATACTTCTCAAGAAAATGTTTGCTGCAAATTGTTGAATTCTTCTTTGCATTCCAACCAACCCGTCCAATGAACCTTAACCACTTTTTCTAATTATAGAATCCGGAAGGAATCTGTTTGAAAAACGGCAAAATAAAATTACATTTTAGAACGCAAAACGAGGATTTATTTTCATGTTGTGTAGGCAAGTCTATCGATTCATTATAAACATTCAAGATAAATATCGACATTAATTTTGATATAGTTGAGTCAATCCCTAGCGTACATGTAAAATATTTTGTATAAAAATGTATTTACCAAATTCATGCAAATTATCAACAACGTGACTTTTTTTCTTTGCAAAATATCAAAATTAACAAAAGAATTGAATATATCCTATATTTAAAACAGTATGTAACATAAATTTTAACCAAAAATAAACGCGTGATAACATTGACGACGTCTTGAGAATTTACCTGTGATATGTGAAATTATCAGGATTATTTCTATTATTAACAGCAAACTCACTCACGGAACAATTAACCATTTTGGAAAAAAGTTACTTACTAAAAATAACCACTATTATACTTTAAAAAATTACAAAATATCTCGGAGCTATTTCTTGCGTGCCGAATTGTGCTGACCTGTCATTCAAAATCGGTTACAGAGTCATGAGATTTGGTATCTTTTCTATCTTGCATTTTTGCCATAAGGAATTTTTTTTCCTTGCACACTATGTTGGTCTATACGCTAGTATATCCTAAGTTCATGCAAGCTACTATAGTCACAAACTAATTGTGGGATTGTTGTGGCTATAGTACCATAGATAAATAAATAAGTAGCAAGCTGTATAGTACCACCTGTAATTTTTTATTAAAATTTTTTGGCTTGGGTGCTTGTCCTTTAAGCTATCACCTGTAAGAGGCGAGGCAGCCGAAGATGCATAGACTTAGCGAAGATGGTAAAGCGCAATGACTACACAAAAGCCTATTCAATCACTAATAAGTTCACATAAAGACATTTATTCCAACACTTACATCTTCTACGTAACTTATAAACAAATAATAAAACAAACAAAAATTAGAATAAAGAAAAGAAGTGCGTCCATTATATGTATATGCAAACGCACATTAAAATTAAAATAAAAAAAATTGTGTACTATGATGAAGTGGTGGAAGGGACCGTCTCAGCATAAGCCGCGAGCTTTTTAGCGCTGATTTTCAGCCGGCCCCGAACAAGTTCAGACGGTCAACTTTATTCGAGCGAGTACTTTTTTTTATTTTTTTTATCCGTATTCTATACCTCATGCGAGATGTGCCGTAGACAGAGAGTAGTATGCAGAGTCTCTACGTTTTACTAAAATGTTTATGATAAATATATGACTATATATACACACATACATAAATACATATACATATACATACATATTGGCCGTGTAGTGGCGGTTAAGAATATCCACCACCCCATATCTTCCCGTGGGGAAACAGGCAGGAGATGGGCAGCAGAATCCTCCTGATAACAGAAATATCACAATAAAAATAAAATAAAACTGCGGTTGCCAACCCGCTCGCCAAGCGTGGCAACTATGGCAATATACCCCAATGAATAAAGTTACGAAGAGACGGCCCCAGTCCCGGCGGCCCCATGGTAACAGCGGGCAGGTGCTAGAATCTCTGGGAAGTTCGGTTGCCACCTAAGACAACACGACCTGGCAACATATAACGCACGCACTCTCAGGACTGACGAAAAGATCCTGGAGCTGAAAGAAGAAATAGACAAGTTGCGCTGGAATATTGAAGGATTATCCGAGTTCCGAACAGAGGGGGAGGATACGGTAATCCTCGAATCCGGCAACTTTGGAAAGGGCGACCATCTGTCCCAAGAAGGTGCCGGATTTATCGTCCACAAGTTTCTCGTTAACAACGTTGTAAAGATTGGGAGTGTGTCGACGAGGGTTGCGTACCTTATACTCAGAATCACCAAACGGTATTCGCTGGAAGGTCATACAGGTTTACGCACCAACCTCGGCACACCCTGATAAGGGGTGGAGGAAATGTATGAGGATATTCTAGAGCCATGCATTCTCCAAAACCCACTACACGGTGTTAATGGGAGACTTCTAACGCAAAACTAGGCACAAGAGAGAACGGTGTGCTGTGGAAAAGGATTCGGAATAGGGCAACGGAACCCAAGGGGCCAGCAGCTGGCTGACTTCATGGAGAAAGAGGGACTTTATGATGAACTCTTTCTTCCAGAAGCGGCCCCACATGAAGTGGACCTGGTCGTGCCCCGACGGTTCGACAAAAAATGAGATTGACTTCATTATGACGACCAGACGACAACTGTTCAGTGATGTCTCAGTGATCGCGAGGGTGAAAACTGGTAGCGATCACCGAATGGTTAAAGGCACACTGAAACTAAACTTTAAGTTGCAGAGGTCTCGTCTAATGAAGTCAACGCTCCGTCCCCCTCGTGCTCTAGTCCAAAGTCCCGAAACCTTTCAGCTCGAGTTACAAAACCGTTTTCAGTGCCTAGAAGACTGCAATGAAGTAGACTATATGAATGATAAGCTCGTGGAAACTGTCCATGCGGTCGGAGCTAAGTTCTGTAAGACCCGCCGCAGAAGAACACAAAAACTCTCCGATTCAAGCGACTCTTACGACACTACTCCGATGATATCCCCGACGTCAGTCTGAGCGAGATTAGAATGGCTCTCCAGTACCTTAAAAACGGCAAAGCCCAGGTGAGGATGGAATTACAGCGGAGCTTCTGAAAGCGGGTGGAAAACCGGTACTTGAAGTCCTTCAGATGCTCTTTAATTTCGTCCTCCATGGTGGCACTACTCCGGAGGCGTGGAGCAGAAGTGCAGTGGTCTTGTTCTTCAAGAAAGGCGATAACGCTCTCTTGAAGAACTACAGACCGATTTCCCTTCTGAGCCGCGTCTACGTGCTGTTTTCGCGAGTCATTACGAATCGTCTCGCACGCAGACTCGACGACTTCCAGCCTCCCGAACAAGCCGAGCCTGAAAAGGCTTTAGTACCATAGACCACATACACACCCTTCGGCAAATTGTACAGAAGACAGAAGAGTACAATCTGCCTCTTTGCCTTGCGTATGTGGACTATGAGAAAGCCTTGATTCCGTCGAAATTTGGCGGTGCTACAGACCCCAGCGGTGCCGTTGACTGTCGGTATATCGAAGTGCTGAAGTGTTTGTACAGTAGGGCTACGATGGCTATCTGAGTATAATAATTAGAGTACGAAACCTATCCAGCTGCAGAGGTGTAAGACAGGGTGACGTTATATCCCCGAAACTCTTCACCGCTGTGCATTGGAAGACGTTTTCAAGCTACTGGACTGGAAAGGATACGGTATTAACATCAATGGCGAGTACATCACTCACCTTCGATTTGCCGACGATATAGTCCTTATGGCAGAATCGCTGAGGACCTAAGCACTATGCTCAATGACCTCAATAGTGCCTCCCAACGGATAGGTCTTAAGATGAGCATGGACAAAACAAAGATCATGTTTTATGTCCATGTCACACCTATGCCGGTAGTTGTTGGGAGCATTAAGCTCGAAGTTGTTGACGAGTATGTTTACCTGGGACAAATAGTCCGACTAGGTAAGTCCAACTTCGACCGAGAGGTCAATCGACGGATTCAACTCGGCTGGGCAGCGTTCGGGAAATTACGGCACATCTTCTCGTCAGGTATACCTCAAAACTTGAAAACGAAACTGTACAACCAGTGCGTGTTGCCAGTGATGACCTATGGAACTGAGACGTGGTCCTTCACTGCTGGCCGGATGAGGAAGCTCAAGGTCGCTCAGCGAGCTATGGAGAGGGCTATGCTCGGAGTTTCTCTGCGTGATAAACTTAGAAATGAGGATATCCGCAGTAGAACCAGAGTGACCGACATAGCCCAACGGATTAGTAAGCTGAAGTGGCAATGGGCCGGCCATATAGCTCGAAGAACCGACAACCGATGGGGAAAAGGTTCTCGAGTGGCGGCCTCGTACCGGCGAACGATGTGTGGGGCGTCCCCACTAGATGGAGTGACGACCTGGTAAGACATGGATAGTCATAGGAAGTCGATGGATGCAGGTGGCTCAGGACCGTGCTTTGTGGCATTCCGTGGGGGAGGCCTATGTTCAGCAGTGGACTTGTGAAGGCCTGTAATGATGATGATGATACATATATATATATATATATTTCGTAATTATTTGTCTATATTTCTGTTATAAAATGACAGAAATATAGACAAATAGTATAAATACATAGACTTAGAATATACTAGCGTATAGACCACCTGACAGCCCGAAAACGCGTGACCAATTTTGATTTGTCATTGTGTGCGTTAGCTAGTGATGTATATTTTACTTAAAAGGATTATCGAAAATGATTGTTAAGGAAGCGGTAAAAAGATTATAAAAAATTGTTTAGTGCATGAAGTTGAATAACTTCAAAAATTAACTATAAGGGAAATGCCACGGTAGTCATGGATACGTCAGATTATAATTTTAAAATACAAGAACTTTTGTCGGATTCAAGCAATTATAAAAAGGCTAAAAACGACCCAACAAATAACACACTTAAAACAACTAGTGATCTCATAAAGAAACACCCCGAAAAATTAAATCAGGACGTAAAATCGATAATATCTACGTGTGCCAAACCACCGAAGTTGTATGGGTTACCAATACACAAGCCCAATGCTCCACTACGTCCCATAGTTAGCCAAATCGATTCACCAACTTACAGATTGGCTCAACACTTAGGAAAATACTCACCCGCTCAGGGACATACAAGAGCACACACAAAGGATTCCTACCATTTTGTCAGCGAGATTAAAGACCTACATCTGGCAGACAATGAAACTATGGCTGTTTTGATGTGCAGTCTCTGTTCACATGCTTACCTGTTGAAGACTGCATCTCGATTGTAACTAGAAGGCTGGAGGAAAACAACATGCCCATAAAATATGCAGCATTACTAAGACACTGCCTTAGATCTGGCTACCTATTGTGGAAGAAAGAGTTCTACAAGCAAGTAGATGGAGTGGCGATGGCTCACCTGTATCTCCATTGTCGCCGATATATTCATGGAAGACTTTGAGGAGAAAGCCCTACTTACTTCTTCCGTAAATCCAAGATTCTACAAGCGGTATGTAGACGACACTTTCACAATTCTACCTTTAGATAAAGTAACTGCATTTTAGACCATCTTAACTCCATAAATTCTAAAATTCAGTTCACAATGGAGTTAGAGGCAAATAACTCTTTAGCTTTTCTAGATGTGTTAGTAATTCGGAATCCTGAAAACACCTTGAGCCACACTGTGTATAGAAAAAGACCCATACAGATAGATATTTAAACGGTGACTCATCACCATCCTTCACAGTTAGCTAGCGTGGGTAAATCTTTGTTTCAGAGAGCACGAGGGATCTGTGACAGTAAACACCTGGCCGCCGAGCTCCAACACGTCAAGCAAGTTTTGCACGACAATAAGCTTCGGTCCCGCGCCTACGTCACAGTGAACGAGTGAAGCCGGCCACAGTCGAGTTGAGAGTGCTGTACTGCCATATGTCAGAGGTGTCTTTGACAAGATTGGCTACATCCCAGCGTGCTTCTATTAAAACATATTTCAAGCCGCCGAAGAAGATTAGTCAGTTTTACCATCAGTTAAGTGTAATGTCCTCTGCAAGATGCAGGAGTGTACAAGCTTGATTGTGAATGTGCTCTCTCTTATATAGGACAAACTAAAGATCAATAAAACCCGCGTTAAAGAACACATAGCTGATGTGAAGAATCGACGCTCCGGGAAGTCTGCAGTCTGTGAACATGTACAGGCTCGCCCCCGTCACTACATTAGATTTGATAGACCACAAATCCTCGCTAAAGAACACCGATTCCTTCCAAGGATGATTCACGAGGCTATTGAAATCAAAAAACATCCTAATTTCAATAGAGAAGATGGCTGGGTGCTACCATCTGCTTGGGATCCTATAATTAATAAAATTAAATCCCAACCCAAGCATACAACTGCAAGACTTCAAGATACTGTAAGTTCATACTGCATAGATCGGAACAAAAAAAAATTAATAATTTTTAATCTGGAGGTAACCGTGGTTAACTATGACATTTGGACGTCAAATATCTCAGTCCCCCACGTGATCATGGGTGCTGTAAAGTACTCGAAACGTCGGGAATATAAAATAAGTTAATATACGCGATAAAATCCGTAAAACTAGTTTTATTTAAATAAGTATATACCTATTTATATTTTATAAAATGTTTTGATGGGGAAACATAAACGGGGACACGGAGTACAACATAATGGCTGCTTTATTTTTCATATAAGTATTACTTGTGATAATTACAAACATTTAATAATTAATAATTAAATAGATTATAGAAGTATATTTTAACATTCGACTTAAGTATGAATGTAAACTTAATAATTTAAGGAAGGAAACTTGTAGGAATCAGTTAAATAAGATTGCTCTGTTTAAAGTCCAATATGTTTATGAGGCTTCATCATGCTTCATGTTTATATTCTTTCATCTGTCCCTGAAAAGTATAAAGTAACAATAAACTTATTATCATTTTAGCTGCATGAATTTTAAAACATAATGATCTTAACACCGTAAAGTGCACTAAGTGTCTGAGGATACAGATGCACTGTCTATTCTCTCAATCTCGGTATGTTAAGAAAATGGTCACTCATTCATGGACTGACCGCGGCAAGTGCAACTTAATTTCACAGATCTATTGATCTGCGCAGCTATTACTTAACCACGAGTTCCTCTTCTCTACGAATAACGCTGTAGGGGATAAACCACGCTATTTAAGCCCTCGCGACAATGTCGTCGGCCATCAAGCATGAATCGGGCATTGACCGTTGTGAGTATCAAATACTATGGAATTTATACTATCACGTCTCATGCGCGGTCGTCTAGTAGCGCTTGAGGAGCATTACTAAATATCTATACCTAACTACGCTAAAAGTTTTATCGTTATGATTTGGGAATATAATCCGAAGTTCCGAAGCTCCGCTCAACCCCTTGGGGAAAATAGCATGATGATATGAATATTGTACTAGTGTGACCGTGAGGCTGTGCGGTTGGTTAAGCTAGGTTATACATTTATTTTGGTTGATAAATAGATACTTAGTTGGGTTCATAATGGCTTAAAGAGGATAATCTCAAGATTTTTTGTCTTTAATGTACTACAGTTTTATAATGTATGAAAATCTGTCTCTATATTTATCTAAAGTTTTGAAAGTTATATTTTGAAGTCTTATTATAACAATATTTTACTTACTGGTACAAATAATGTATAAATGACTCCTTTTAATAAAATTGTTTTATTCTACTTTTCTTTTATACTTCTCAAGAAAATGTTTGCTGCAAATTGTTGAATTTTCTTGCATTCCAACCAACCCGTCCAATGAACCTTAACCACTTTTTCTAATTATAGAATCCGAAGGAATCTGTTTGAAAACGGCAAAATAAAATTACATTTTAGAACGCAAAACGAGGATTTATTTTCATGTTGTGTAGGCAAGTCTATCGATTCATTATAAACATTCAAGATAAATATCGACATTAATTTTGATATAGTTGAGTCAATCCTAGCGTACATGTAAAATATTTTGTATAAAATGTATTTACCAAATTCATGCAAATTATCAACAACGTGACTTTTTCTTTGCAAAATATAAAAATTAACAAAATAATTGAATATATTCTATATTTAAAACAGTATGTAACATAAATTTTAACCAAAATAAACGCGTCATAACATTGACGATGTCTTGAGAATTTACCTGTGATATGTGAAATTATCAGGATTATTTCTATTATTAACAGCACACTCACTCACGGAACAATTAACCATTTTGGAAAAAGTAACTAACTAAAAATAACCACTATTATACTTTAAAAATTACAAAATATCTCGGAGCTATTTCTTGCGTGCCGAATTGTGCCGACCTGTCATTCAAAATCGGTTACAGAGTCATGAGATTTGGTATCCTTTTCTATCTTGCATTTTGCCATAAGGAATTTTTTTCTCCTTGCACACTATGTTGGTCTATACGCTAGTATATCCTAAGTCTATGTATAAATATATATAGAGTGTAATAAATACAAAGTAACAGGTACATATTAGGTATACATTAAATAAATACTTAGTAATCAGTAAATTATCATTAAAGGTATAATTTAAATTTATGAAATACTATATAGGTAATTTTTAAATAAAGCATGTTTAAACATTTATACTTCCCTTCTGTTCGTTTAATAAAAATTTCTTTAAGTGTATTTTATAATTCCCTATTGTCTTTAGATTATGTAGTGGTGGAGGTATATTATTCCAGCGGGGCTAGCATAGGCAGGAGACAATTTTATCCCCGGGGAAAGGAAAAAATGTTTATACCTCGTTTAGTTTTATCCACCCTTCGAGCATGGGCACACTGGTGGATATAATATCCACAGTAGATAAAATAGGAGATAGACTTAGATGAATAATAGTATGAATATAAACTTAAACCCACGTCCAATTAACTAGGATAAAATTGTACCTTCCAAATGTCAAAAAAGCATAATTTTTTATCTTTCATTTGGCTCCATGCTACGGACGGGAGATATATGTCTACTCGTTATGTCAAACGGGGATATACTTCTCCCCGTTTGACATAACAAGATAATTTTATCTCTTGTCAGTGGATATAATCGGGGATAAATTTTTGTCCCCAGCCCACGCTAACCGTGTAGCAGTGGGTGGCTGGGTGGCTGTATATTTGTAACCACCTCTGAAGGCCGGCGAACTATATCGAGGGACACTTAATATGCGAGAGGAAACACGCGCGAGATACTTATTGTGTTCACGACACCAGTCTAGTTTAGAGTACAGATACTTTGGATGTTTTGTTTTCAAAACACCGAATAGAGCACAAGCAAAGTGGAGTTTGCGTCTTGCGGTCATCTCAAGGATGTTATTATCATAATGGTAATGATAATAACATCCTTAAAACCTCTTGGTGGCACATCAAACAGAACCTTGCACAAGCATTTTGGACTCGTTGAATAAGGTGTGCGGTGCGCGCCAGCAGATATGGCCCTAAATCTAAAATAGTTTCTTTTATATATACTTTTGGATTGAAATAATTTACAGTATAATCTCACTAATCCGGCACTATTAAAAACCGGAGGGTGCCGGATTATTGGAATGTTCGGATTATTGGATTATAGTGAAAAAGTCATAGGTAAAGAATAAAATAAAGTATTTCATAGAGGGAGTCAATGTATGTAATGTATTCGATTAACATGTAGGTACATATGTGATTAACTATGTAGTTTTAAAATAATCCTTAATTGAGGTCTGCTTTTGTGCAACTTGTAGTCCTTGCTTAAAAACCTTTTCTCGCATGTTGCGAAGAATTATAATATCTTTGGCAGACATGCCGTTTTCTTCTGCCCATGTTATGCACGTATTGAAACACATCAATGCATTATCTGGTTTAACTCTTATAGCAGTTGTAGTAGTTGGTTCTAATATTTCTACAAAGCTTTCTTCTTGTACTGCTTCAGATATTATTTCTTCATCTGTCATAATTTGCTCTGTTTCTTCGATTCCTTCAAACCAAGAATTTAAATTTTCCTCACTTGTCTCCAACTTTTTCTGATAGATTTTAACCAATCGACAATAGGCATATTATCTTCAGGATCCCATTCATCTGTTTCTTCTGTTTCTGATACATCATTCATTGTGGGCCATAACTTTTCCATGAAGATTGGATTAAGTTAGATGAAACAGACTTCAAGCATGAGCGAGAGAGAATACAACATCCTTCAAATTCATTCCTTTAAGGCTCTGCGTTATATCACCATCCTGAGATATAATATGGATCAGCAATTTATTTTTATACAAAGACTTTATTTTTGGATAACGTTTTGATCCATCGGCTGCAGTAAAGGTGTGCAGTTTGGTGGTAAGAAGATGGTTTGATATTCCCATCACTTGATTTA